>ML776877.1:2923372-2956878 GCA_009831015.1 Picea engelmannii | reverse complement strand
TTAAGGAGAAATTAAGGGGTGATTAAGGAGTAATTTAAGGAGTAATTTAAGGAGCGATTTTGGGGGAGTGAGAGAATTGAGTCTTTTAATAATTAAAAAGAAATTAATTTTGGAGAACCAGAGGCATGTGTGACACTTGGACAACAGAGACTATTAGAGGGTTAGTCATTAAAAATTAATTAATTAATGATTTATGAATTAGGTCAGTCTCAAAATTCTATAAAAGGAGGGGAAAGGAAGGAAGAAAAGGGGGGGACGGTTAGCGTAACGTTACGCTACCGAATTGTGGCTTGACATGTTGCTTGTGAGGAGTTGGGTATATCTCAGCTGTGTTTGGAGTGGTAGCTCAGCCGTGGAGGCGAGCTGAGACGCTAGTCTATCTCTGGTTCTTGTGTGGCCCCTTTGCGGCTCGAGGGGCTAAGGGGGAAGCAGAGTACCCCTAACATTTGGATGGGAGGTACTGGTGAGATTTCTTTGGTCGGCAAGCAGAAGCGGAACAGAGCGAGGTAAGCGGCACAGTGCGAGGGACGTCTCCGAAGCGGGCGAGTGGCAACGGTATGATTTTAATGGTGAAGTAAAAAGCAGTTTTATATTCGGCAAAATTATTGTTATTGGTGATAATATGATGAGATTGGTTGGCATTATAGTTTGCAATTCGTTCCGCAATGATATTGTAGAGTTGTTTATATTCTGATCATGTGTCACCTTAGTTATGATGTCATGTGTTTTTGCATTGATACGAATTAGGTGATGTTGTTAATTTCTAATTGTTAAAAAGAAAAAAGAAAAATTTCCTATTGAACTTCCCTATTCATAGACATAATGAAGGGGTCGTTACATAATTGGTGTGGCATCTTGAGTGAAGTGAGGAGCATTGACTGTCTTTACTGCTTGGCGTGAGGGCCAGCAAGTGGGTGCACAATGGGAAGCTTATTTTGGATCTGATTTGAAATCTCATTAAAATAACTCATTACCTTAACTACCGTCTCGATGTCCAGCCTGTTTTCTTTGTCTCAAGGACGGTTCACCTAATAGCTTGAAGTCATGGTCTCCGGTTTTTAAAGTATTTTATGATAGAACACATTTATGGTTCATGAAGTATGGTTATGTCTAGCTGGATAAATGGAATGATGTTCCATTGGATTTTTTTTTATATAGATGGTTTAAATTTTGTATTGTTAAATATGTTCTGCTTAAGTTTAACATAGTGGGTATGTTCAGGTTTACCTTTAAGTTAATGTTACTTGTTTCCTTTGGATGATTATCATTGATGAAAGAAAATTATAGTTGAACAACTATTAAATTGTTATATAATTATACCGTATTTAAGTACACTGTTACTAGAGATCGCTACCATCATTGTTATTAGTAGTGTAGGAGTACTATAACTGGAGTTTAGCATCAACCCTTTTTGTTGTCTTGAATTTCAGATATCTCCGTACTAACCAAAGTTTCAAATTTATACATGGTTGTTGGTTTATTATTTAAATTGTGTGAGTAATTGTTATTCAATTTTTATTGATTATAAACCTACATATTCAGTTGACAATGACAAAGTTTCTCAGGAACAATACATAATTCAACCTTCGTGTTATGATACATTCTATTTGCATTGATCTGTTCCCTATCCTATACTTGGTTGTACCTTTTAGTTGTCAGTGCATATCAACAACTAATACCACCTCACGAGGTTTCAAAAGTCATCTACAACAAGACACTCATAGCTCGTATCCAACACCAGTTAGTGATAAGATAAACCTTTGGGAGTTGCTTATTTTCTTTGTGTAGCACTTATCTAATATAGATTAAATTAGACTAGTACTTAGTGTTAATATGACCTATCTAATATGGATAATACTAGATTAATTGGATCGTGATTGTGGACGGGGTAATTAAACTTGCGATTTTGGTTGTGTCTAATGTCTATTGAGTGTTGATGAATGGCTGGATCATGAATTATACAAGCTAGTTAAGATTTTGGTTAATGATTCTTTATATTTTAATTATTAATTAGTCAAAGATTTAGACCTGCTTAGTAACGTCCATTAAACATTGAATCCAAGGGTACTCGGATGACAATTGGAAATTAAAACTTCACAATTTAAATTGTTTTAATACTAATTTAGATTACACCTTGATGTCATTAAGCACTTTAGACATGCAAGGTCGGCTCGTATTGGAGAATGGAATAGACTATGTTATTTACCTTACTTGTTTTATTAATGTTCACTGTCTTGTAATTTGATTAAAGGTACACCTCCCTTGCAATACTATGATAGTAGTGAGTAAGCTAATAAGTTAATAATGATTCACTATCACATCATGCCTTAATGTAGATAACCGTGTAGATTGCAATCTTGAGGGTTATGTTTGTCATTAGCTTAGTAGGCTTGGTCTGCTTGTGTCGGGTGGGATGTAGACACCTCCTTGTTCCTCAAAACAATCGCTAGCCCTGAGACCTTAAATGGTCAAAATCGATGGGAACTTGGGCTTGAGCGTTGCTTATGTGTCCTAGAGGTCCTAACCATTGCAGGGTAGGACAGGCAGATAGTTAGTTAGTCTTATTTATTTTGTCGGTTGATTGTTGTTCCTTGCTTGCAGATACTTGATGTGCATCTTATATCATTATGTTGTTGTTGTGGTTGCATGCGCCCTGTTCATTGTTGTGTGGCGACATAGAGTCGAATGTATTTATTACCCTTGTACACACACGCACACACAAAGAGAAAAAAATAAAAAAAAATTGCACTTGTTATAAGAGGTTTGTCATCGTAACGAGGAGGTTCGTTACATATGGTATCAGAGCTAGGTTCAACCTGCGACTTGGGATCACTACGACTTTCATTGATGTAAATGATTGATTATACTATTGCTGATTGAGTTGAATTGTGCGTGTGCAGGAAATCATGGTTAGAGGATGCCACAGAGGCAGACGACGGGGTGCGAGGGGAGGAGGTGAGACACCTCTAGTAGCATCCATACTTGAGGGGTCGAACCCCCAGGAGACGAGTAGGTTCTTGGGTAGGAGCAGATAGCAGTTGGTGATGTAGTCGGAATGATGAGATCCTTTCAGCACATGTCTGAGGCACTGATTAGCCATTTGGATAGAGATGATGCCAAGGCACCGACACCTGCTGAGGATCCACTGTGCACTCCGGTCGGTACTAGTAGCATTCACCGCAAACTTGAGAAGGTCAAGTTTCCTAAGTTCTTTGGTGCCCCAAATAGTGCAATCGTCGAGGCATGGTTGGAGAACATGGTGATGTGCTTTTCACGTCGCGATTATACCTCCAACATGAAGGTTCGCATGGTAGTCTTTGAACTGAAGGGGATCACTCTTCTATGGTGGAAGATGCTCCTACCACAGCTGAACATGGTCATCGAAGACATGTCATGGGAACTATTCGAGGAACGGTTCTAAGAGCGATACATTTTAGAGGAATTCATTGAGTGTTAGCTCAATGAGTTCAACACCCTACAACAGGGAGGTCGTACGGTGCCTAAGTATGAGGTCCGCACTGTGCCCAAGTATGATTTATATAAGCTAGATAAGATTTTGGTTAATGATTATTTATATTTTAATTATTAATTAGTCAAAGATTCAGACCTACTTAGTAATGTCCATTAAACATTGAATCCAAGGGTACTCGGATGACAATTGGAAATTAAAAATTTTCAATTTAAATTGTTTTAAGACTAATTTAGATTACACCTTGATGTCATTAAGCACTTCCGACATGCAAGGTTGGCTCGTATTGGAGAATGGAATAGACTGTGTTATTTACCTTACTTGTTTTATTAATGGTCGCTATCTTGTAATTTGATTAAAGGTACACCTCCCTTGCAATACTGTGATAGTAGTGTGTAATCTAGGGAGTTAATAATGATTCACTATTGCATCATGCCTTAATGTAGATAACCGTGTATATTGCAATCTTGAGGGTTATGTTTGTCATTAGCTTAGTAGGCTTGCTCTGCTTGTGTCGGGTGGGATGTAGACACCTCCTTGTTCCTCAAAATAGTCGCCAGCCCTGAGACCTTAAATGGTCAAAATCAATGGGAACCTAGGCTTGAGTGTTTCTTATGTGTCCTGGAGGTCCTAACGATTGCAAGGTAGGATGGGCGGGTAGTTAGTCAGTCTTATTTATTTTGTCGGTTGATTGTCGTTCCTTGCTTGCAGATACTTGATGTGTGTCTTAGATCGTTATGTTGTTGTTGCAGTTGCATTCACTATGCACGTCATTGTGTGGTGATGTAGAGTCGAATGTATTTATTACCCTTGTTCACATGCGCACACACAAAAATAAAAAATAAAAAATAAAAAATAAAAAATAAAAAATTGCACTTGTTATAAGAGGTTTGTTGTTGTAACGAGAAGGTTCATTACAAAGAGAGAGTGGGCATCACAAATAATATAATGTTGGTGAAGAGGGTGAATATGGATTTAGGAGGTGATGTTATCAAGAAACAAAAGATTACATGCCTACGTCCACCTATCCTTCGGATGTTTGTGGTGAGTTTCCTTGGGAAGGGATTATTGAAGCAACGACCCTTGAGCGATGCTCAAGTGTTAAAAGCAGGTTGGAAAATGATTCAAAGAGCTTGGATCTCACTCGAAAGAGTAAACAAAGATTGCATATTGTTTTTCATTCATTGAAAAACTTTATAGATGCATATCAAAAAATGGGGCCAACCACTGACAATTTTATCGATTTGATGAGGCAACGAAAGTCAAAGATGATGGGCCTTGATAAATGTGATGTAGTAAAAAATAAATTTTCAAAAGAAAACACAATTTTTATGCTCAATTTCAAACATGGGACACAACGAAAGATGTTGAAGGTGTAATATTTTAAGCACCCCAACATAGCACAACATCCATATAACATATTTTTGGTAGCATATGGGAAATTGTCATGGAACAATGAGGTTCCACATTATTTTTCTAGACACTTTTATGTAGAGTTTTTCATGGACATGAATCTTGATTATACTAGTCTATTGTCTGATTATTATGGGCTTGGTAAACGATGGAAAAATGATCGAAAATGGGCATATCAAAATGCGACATTGCAGAGGCTTCCACGACCTTTAGTATCTCACCCAACATGGGCATTTGTTCACATTAAGAGTTGTGAGCTTCATAAGAGGTTGAAAAAGAGTCTAGGAATACAATCAGAGAAAATTTGAAATCAATTTTTTATGGTGTTGATGTTGGTTTCAACCATCAGCAAGCGGAAGCCAATTCTCGGGCCATTTTTGTTTATAAAACATATGCAGAGTTATATACCATGTCAGTAGAAGATATTAAGGAGTATGCAAAATATTCATGTGATGGTTGGAAGGAGGTCATTCAGAATGATGAATCGAACAACAAATTGATATGTGTTCTAGTTAGTAAATTTTTGACGCATTTTAAGATAATTTACTTCTAATTCTATATCTAGATACATATCATTGTATCTATAGAAACAATTGAGTTGTTATTGTCATTAATTGCAGTTTGGAGATATGTTAAATGAATCTTTAGTAAATAGGGGACTTGATTCCACAAGTTTAAATTTGGATGGGTTGAATCAGGTATTTGTTTTCTAATATCCACTAATGAGCACTTTAGTTGTCCAATCTCCAATCTTTTAAATAAGATCAACAACATGACAATTATAATTTTGTATAAATGTGAACACATTGAATCCTAGATTTAGTTCTTAGTTGTGTTGTTCACATATCCCTATTCCATCTCCTACTACTTGGGCAGGCTTGTCTCAATTCTCATTGGGAAAGTTTGAAGAGGGTGGGAGTTCAAAAGTATCATTGCATGTTGAAAACAAATTTAGTTATATATTAAAAGTGCAAATTTTCATTTAAATTGTTAGTTTAAAAGAAGCATGTCTTAAACAACATTTAAATTATTGAATCATAGGTTGGCACATCATAGGAATTACATGTTTCAAAATTTAAAACTACAATTTAATGTGTTAAAATCATTTAAATTTAATTTTCAAATTTGAAATGTGTTATATAGCATAATGTGGAGAAGAGAGCACATGAGAGTGTGCTTGAACAAAATGTGGAGAACAGAGTGTTGGAGATTTGGATTGAGGAGGAAGCGAAGGAAGCATCCATACCTGGGAAGGATGTGTTTATTCATGATGATTCATAAATGCATGTTCATTGCACATTAGTGAGTTTTAAATTGCTTTTATGTTGGGGTTTTATATAAAAGTGTTCCAACTTATTTTTGTTGAATAAACTTACATTTTTTTACTTTTTTCAAATTTTTGTTTTCAAATTTTTTTAGTTTAGCCTTTCTTATTCATAGGATTACTAAACTAGTGTCTATAAAACTTTTCAACACTTTGATCAATTATTTTGAAATATATAGAACCCCTACATAAGTTTATCATTGTCTTAAATGATACATTCAATCTTATTTCTGTTTAGATCATGATAAAGACATAATTTTGAACTTTAACATTTGATTATTTGAGAACAGATTCTATCCCACATCAGAAAAGGGGAAGTTTTTAAATTTTCTTTGATTACATTCCTTGCCTTCTTATCCAAGAATGACGTAGTATGGACATTTTTGTTTTCTGCATACAACAAAGTGAATTCTTTCTTGCCATGGTATTGTCAAACTCTTAACTAAATTGGTTATTAACCATAGAAACCAACATTCAAGTAGATTTACAAATAAGCTATGTACGTGTATGATCTCACTTATGTTTAGATTATGAAGAAGACATATTTTAAAGATAATTTGATTATATGTAATATGAATACATCCCAAAGATGAAATATTTAAATGGTTTTTGAAGAATGACTTAATATATGTGCAGATTTGTGTTTTCTTCATGTACATGAAAGATTATATGAGAACATTTATTTTACTGCAGAAAGAGGAGATAAATATTTTGTAGAACTCACATATACTATATGTGAGCTACTATATGTGATCTAGCTCACATATAATATCTCACATATAGTATATGTGAGCTATCTCACATATAATTTCAAAGAGCATTTGATTAAATGTAATATGAATACATCCCAAAGATGAAAGATTTAAATTGTTTTTGAAGAATGACTTAATATATGTGAAAATTTGTGTTTTCTTCATGTACATGAAATATTATATGAGAACAAATATTCCACCAAAGAAAGAGGAGATAAGTATTTTATGGAATAATGGTTTTTAAAAGGGAGATTTGTGAACTTTCATAGATATAAGTAATTTCTTGGAAGAATGGTTCAATATGGAGATTTATGAGTCCTTTAATTTGAAAGGGCATTATGAAATTTTATTATATGAGAACATCTATTCCACTGCAGAAGAGAAGAGAAGTATTTTACTATTGAGGAGATTAATATTTTACTGCTGAGTAAATAAAATCACCTAGGATGAGAATTTCACTTGAAGGATTTGTGACTTTATCCACATTGGAAGAATGACTTAATATGAAGATTTATGAACTTTTTGAATACACAATTTTATATTTATTTTCAGATTATTATATAACATTGAACACAAAAATTTCTTAGTTCTATATTTATTTTCAGATTATTATGTAACTCTGAACACAAAAAATTCTTACCAAGAACACAAATTTTCTCTTTAAATTTTTTTAAGATTTTAGGTAATATTTTACAAATTGTTTAAATCATGTATGCTTAATGTCGTGAGTAACTATTTTGGAAGTTTTGGAACTTTGTGATGGAAGTTTGGTTTAAAAAAAGTGCCAAAAAGGTGTAATAAAATAAGAGGGAAAATATTAAATCTGCTTAACTCTGGTTGGATATGTTATTATTTTTTATTGTTTATTTAATATTTAGTTAAAGTATATATGCTAATATGTGTTATTTGTTTTTTTTATTATTATTTTTTATATTGTTACATATGTTTAAATTATATTTGGTGGAAAATATGTTTACATTATATTTGGTGGAAATGAGTATGTTGGAGGATGAGACTTAACTCTTTTGATATGTATGTCAATTTTTCTTTAATCACAACTTGTTTTCTTTATATAAAATGGTACATGTGTACATTTTATTTTAAATTTCTACATATATTTTATTGTAAATTAAAAAATTTTGAATTCTATTTTCTTTTGCATGATTGAATTGTAATTTTTGAATTTTTGAATTCTGTTTTCTTTTGTAGGTTTGAATTGCAGGTATGAAGTGGTCTATCTTAAAGCGATGGCTTAGAGTCCATAATTTTGGAGTTAAATGTCTTAGTTTTTTTTTATCATCCTAAAATGAATGTGGAACCTATGTATTTGGCAGTGTAACTATTCAAACTTTGATTATATATATATTTGATATTTTTGGAACTCAAAATATCAATTTATTGTCTCATATTTGATTTCTCTTATATTGTTTATGATGGTGGAATATATTTTTTATTGTTTCCTCTTTGATTTCTCTTGTATTGTTTATGATGGTGAAACTTATATTGTTTATGATGGTGAAATATATTTTTTATTCATTAATAAATAGTCAATAGCTTATAATTTGAATTTTTATGTTTTATGGTGAAATGATAATTTATGTTTTATGGTGAAAGGATAATTTATGTTTTAATGGCAACTTCTTGATGCTAAAGAAAATGGAAAAATCCAAGAGAGAGGTTGCCTAGTATAGCTCATGGGGGAAAAGATAGAAAAACACTCCAGACTTTCCTCAGCCTACAACTCATGCCTCTCATTACTCCACCTTGGATCTCCCTCCTCTGTCCTCCCCATGGGCCTGCAGAGTGGAGTGGTTTTAAAACATGGGTAATTCACTCAGCTTTTCACCTGATCTCATCTCAAAAGCACCATCCATACACCAGCCTCCCTCCTACCTACCTTCTTTGTATGCTCTCCCTAGCTCGATTGCCCCCCTCACTTATTCTACCTCCCCCCACACTTCTTCCACCTCCCCCCCACACTTCACCTCCTCTTTTGCCTCTACTTTCTCCTCGACCACAAACTTCATGCGCTCGGTGTGATGGGTTTACAGAGCTGTAAAATTCTTTGGACAACATCCAAAACTCAAACTTCAAAGTCATGCATGACATGAAGGAGCTTTTGATCAGAGACAAACTTTGTGAGTGTCGCGAGGAGCGCTTGGAGACTCTCATCTACACTCTCCTTCACACCACTCTGGACATGGGGACTTCATCCCTGGACATTGTGCATGATCCTCAAACAAAACAAAATCCAGGCCCAAGCTCCAGATGATTACTTTTGATTCTTGGTTTTTTTTTATGTCTTTAGATGGATTGCTTCTCTTAGCTCTAGCCATGCAAGGAACCTTAGTTTCTTTTTCTACAATTGTGAACTGTTTGGACAAGTGACAACATTGGTTTCTCATCTGAGCGATGCAGCCACTTTCTCATTGTTTACCCCAACAGATGTATTTTTTTGATACCAGAAGTCTTTGATAAGAAGTTATTAATATAAGGATCTTACTTTATTTACAAAAAAAAAGGTTAATTTATGTTTTACAATACTGTGCTGAAATTAAAAATGTTTTGTTTCATTTTATTTATAAACATCATTGTATTATGTGACGTAGAGTTGATTTTGTGTGAAGTTGATTGTGTAGTGATGGGTGATCTAGGTAGTTATCAAATTATAGTTTCTAACTTATAATTTAAATTTTGTTTGACTTGGAAATATGGTTGAATATAGTCAAAACAAGTCATCAAATTTTATAGTTTTTTATGAAATTTCACAAGGAAATGATAGTTCAACACTAAACTGGTTATGTTAGTCTTTGGTTTCTTTTCGAGCTTTCAATATATTTATTCAAGAAAATGTGAAATAAAAATTATGGTTTCCAACTTATAATTTAAATTTTGTTTGATTTGGAAATATGGTTGAAAATAGTCAAAACAAGTCATCAAATTTTATAGTTTCTTATGAAATTTTACAATGAAATGACGGTCCAACACTAAACTAGTTATGTTAGTCTTTGGTTTCTTTTCGAGCTTTCAATATATTTATTCAAGAAAATGTGAAATACTTTGTAATAAAAATTGAAATAAAAACATGATTTAGAATGCAAAATTAAAATAAACTTTAATATAAGTAAGCAATTTTCATTAAAACTTATATTGATATAAATTTTAACTATCAAAAATGGTAAAAAATGGTTGATCTGGAAATTATCAATCCTCTGCACATTGGAAGTATTCACTAATTCCATTCATATGACACCTACCATTAATGGAAGTATTAACTATACCATTAATGGAAGTATTCACTATAACAGTCCAACACTAAATTGGTTATGTTAGTCTTTGTTTTTTTTTCAATCTTTCAATATATTTATTCAATAAAATGTGAAATAAAAATATGTACTATGAAATAAAAATCAAAATAAAAACATGATTTAGAACCTATTTTAATATGTAAAATTAAAATATACTTTAATATAAGTAAGTGATTTTCATTAAAATTTATATTGATATAAATTGTTTTTGTATCGAAAAGGGTAGAAAATGGTTGATGGAAATTATCAATCTTCTGCACATTGGAAGTATTCACTAATGCCATTAATATGACACCTACAATTAATTCAATTAAAATTATGAAAATCTAAATGAAACAAACCAAGCCTTAGTAGATGACCTCTTATTTTTTATTTTTTGTTATCAGGCCACAATATCAAATTCGTTTTCAACTTAAGTTTTTTTCAATCAAACTCAATGAAAACTATGTTTAATGTGTAGAATATAAGTAACTTGTTACCTATTCATCATACACATTTTTATTTCAATTTGCTTCAAGATATTGAAATCTAAATGCAAAAATTTAACAATTTAATATAATATCAACACTTTTGGAATCAAAATTCACAATTTCATAATTAAAATTGATACGTTTTAAGATGATTTTTTTTTTTTTTAATTAGGATGATAATCATATGTATTACCATGAATTATTTAAATAGGATTTTAATGATACACTGTAAGATGTCTTTAAAGTTTTTCTAAGCCATCAATAGTCCCTTATAATGACATGGAAATGGGTCCTAGTTTTAATATGAAGTTATCCTTTTCATATGAAAAATCATTGAACAATCAAATTGAAAATAATGTATGCAAATCTTGTATGTAGTAAATTGGTTACATTCATTAAAGGATTTGTGTATATGATTTGGATAATTTGTAGGATGAAAGTATAATCATCCAAAGTATAGGTCAATTTAGGGTCCCTAGATACAATCTATAGGTTATTCCCTGAAATTGTAAATAAGGCTTGGTAAACTTTATAATTCATCAAAAATACAACTTTTTTTAATTGAATGGACCATGAAAGTAAACTAAACTGGAAATGATTCTAGAATCCTAGATATTCATAAATACGTGTACTTTCAATGCAAAATATAAAATTCTAGAATGTACATGTCATTGTTTAAAGAAATCGTAATGTTATTCTATCTTCAATTATTCGTTCATGATCAACTTTGGACATTTTCCATTTTCTAACTTTTGTTTTATTTCTTGATTGAACTTCTATTAACTTTGTGCATGTTGCACATACCAAATGACTATATTGACAAATTATGACATATGACTGGTAGTATTGAAAGTGAACATGAATATCAGTTTGATGGGTTTCTTGGAAACAATATCCTTTCAATACGATGGATCCTCTTTCATATATAAAACCGTTATCATCAAAATCTTCTAATAACCTCATCTTTTGTTCTGTGCATCACATCTAATAATATTTCATGTTTTCATTGTTGTCTATAGGTGCAACCACGATAAAGACATCTCTTGCAAATAATTCAATATATTGGACAACAAATAGTTCATGTTATATTATCACACATGTACATCTACAAGTTATTTGAAAAAATTTAAACATAAAAATTACCTTCTCTAATAAGATCAGAAACTCTATCGCCATCAACTGACACTATATTTTCATTTGATTCCATATCCTCTGAGCTTGCAAGTGGCATTTTCCCTTTTATATTATGTTCGGTATGTCTCCAAACTTTAACATATTCTGCATTTTCATTTTCATAAATCTCTATGGATTATGTGTCCTCTATGCAAACTGAACAAAAAAAAGACTCATTTCTTATATCAAATGCAAACACATTTCGATAGTGTTTTATTTTAACTGAATGCATTTTTCGTGTCCCATGTATTGTATCGGATTTATATGGGATTGATCTATTTACATCTTAGATTCCAACATACCAAAAAAACATGCACAAGAAAAGAACTTGTTAACTTGAAATATCTCAAGAAAATGATTGAAGATTGAATATAAATTTGAACATGTGAATAAAAATATCTTGTGTACATGTGTAGCATGTATATAGACACGCCTGTGCACATCCCTTAATGGATTATTTGCATGGATTAGAGCCATTTTTCACCATTCAACAAATTGATCAGTAGATTCAAATCGATCGGCATGAGGGTTCATCTAATACCTTCAAAGTGCTTGTTTTACACATTCCCCTGCATCGTCATGCTCTTATTTTCCATGAACAGTCTAAAAAAAATTCCAACAATGTGTAATGTTTTATTTTTTATGAAGATGACACAACTAATAGAATGATCATGAAGATTTGAACTGACCCACATACCCCTCTAGCCATATCCAATGTCGATTGAATATGATCCTACGTTCTTTCAATGAATCATAAAATTTATCAAAACATTGTTGTACATAATGTGTGTCATGTGCTCGATCATCACTTATATAAAAGTGATATTCTTTAATAAAAAACTGATTGTCATCAGTGCTTTCTATGTTATCAAGAATCTGTTGAGCATGTCTATATAGAATGTGAAAAAATATAGTGACTCGATCAGAATGATAATATTCACTCTGTATTTCTTTTTGTGCAGTGAATGTGTAATTCTCTGCAAAATCAACTATAGAGAAAATTTTCCTTGGTGGAAACACTTCACATGATTGTTTGAATTGTAGGTCTTTCCATCGAGCTCTATGTGAATGCTTGGTGTATTTATAACTTTCTTCCTCAAACTTCTTCAAAAAATCTATCACACATATTTTATCTACCTTCAAATCAATCCTTTCAGAAATAACATTTGAAGAATGTGGAGTTGTTTTGTTGATATATTCATATCTCTTCCAATTGACTGTTATATTAGAAAATGATCGATCATTCATATAAATAGGATACTTTGAGTGAAAGAAACTTAGATTACCACAACGATGACATTTATTTCCACCAACACATCTTTTTTGGTAAAATAATTCATCACCTTCTCTTTCACATAGAATTTCAGATATAAAAGCACGGATTGTGGAAGGAGGAGGTGAACTTGGCCATAAATTTTTACCAAAATCAAGAAAAGTGTCATAATATAACTCAAATTCCACATGATAATGACAACAACAGGTGTCATGAACAATGATGGGTCTAACAGACCATGGTTTTTGTTGCACAAATGTATTGATGGAAATTTTGACAACTTTGTGCTCTTCTTTGAAATTATTGAACAATTCTATTTGTTTCATTGGCAATATATGTTTTGGATGTTCTTCATATTGTTTTCATGTTATTTTTCGTCGCAACACATCCCTTGTATATGGTGAAACATGAGATTCTGTCAACCAACAATTATGGGCCAATTCTTTAACATTTTCTTCAAGTCTACCTTTGTAGGGTTGTCTAGAAATTACTGTCCATCAAGCCAGTTCATCAGTTGCATCTATTTTCAATCGAAATTTTCTATGTTTGTACAATATTTTTCTTGACGTTCCCATCGTTTTTTCTATGTGTCGTGTCAAACGATATTTTATATTGCTAGATGAAACAACTGATGTTTGTATCACTCTATGTGCAACACTGACATCTTTTTTTTGAGATTTTCCAAAATCTTTTAATACACTATTTATATTGTCAAAGACATTCTGTTTCACCTTTGTATCTTTTGTCGACTTTTGAATACCCAAAAATGATGTAGCTTCTTTTAACTTTCTTGACTTTATTAGATAGAGTAAAAGTTGAACTTGTACTATTACTGATTCATCTTTGAAAAAAGAATTATACATATTCTTAGTTTGATATCTTATATAGTGCTTAGCTTCCTTCTTTCCAAATTTTTCAGTATCAACATTTTCTAATATTTCATCATCAATGTTGATAGATTCTCCTACATATTTCAATTT
This sequence comes from Picea engelmannii, assembly GCA_009831015.1. NCBI lineage: Eukaryota > Viridiplantae > Streptophyta > Pinopsida > Pinales > Pinaceae > Picea > Picea engelmannii. Next base: position 2,942,716 of record ML776877.1, on the reverse strand, counting down.
AAATTTTATAATAAAAAATAAAACTTGAACATAAATTCAATAAACTATATACAAGTGTTCATCTTGTATTATCTAAATTTATGTACATACCTATAGGTGATTCGCCTTCTGCTTCAATTTTGGTTTCAACGTCTTCATCGACGTTATGAAACAAATCTATTTATGTTTTTTGAAAAACATCAAATCGTAATTACAATCAATTATGTTAAACAATATTTTAAATTTGAATTATATATTTTTAATATAGACAATATGTGCATTCATACCTGGTTGGACTTCTTGTTGAAAATCTCCATTTACATTATCATTGTTTCTTTCTTCAATATTTTCACGTTCCCATTTTTTTCTCCAATAATGCTCTTTCCTTTGATCATTATGGTGAGTTTGATCTCGAGTGTGATCAAATTTTCTCTTGTGCAAACTTTTGTCTCCCTTAGTATAGTTATCTGTAAAAAAATTTAACAAAATCAACATTTCAGAATAGTCTAAAAAAAACTTCATTGTGACAAAAATTATTAAAAAATAATATCAATAATTTTGTGTTCAACAAAGTCTTCACCTTGAAAAAATTCTCAACATTTATCTTTCAATATATAAATTGTTATTCCAATAAAAACTTGAACAAACATCAATTTCCTTGTTCAACAAAAATGAAAAAGATGATTCGAAACTTTGTTTAGGTGCTCTAGAAAACCTTGAAACAAGAGATGAATTGTGTTAAATGTGTTCCTCCAAAAGCGTATTTATACGATTTGGTGCGAAATGAAATGATACAATGTGTCTTTTCATTTTTTTCGGCCAACAGAATTTGCTCACCCATCTTTCGACCATAAAAAATATTTTTTGGCCGAAAATCTTGGAAACCGTTTAATTTTGACAGATTCCATTAGAATTACATTTTTTGGCTGAAAGAAATGTTTTTCGGCCAAAAACTAGCGAATGAGACTATTTGCAAGAACCATCAAATTCCCTCTAGCTTACCTGAACTTTGGAGGTTGCAGACTCCTGCAAATACTCTGAATTTGGTTTCGAAAATGACATTAACATTTGCAAAATTGAATCTACTTTCAATTCCTATAATTTGTTTTCGTTTTTATTATTTTTATTTTTATTTTTTATTTTTTTAAAAATTACTGCATAATATTTTCAACTGACATTATGATTCAATGAAATGAAATATTTGTATCTCTAAAAATACAAAGTGAAAAATTTAGAAAGATTTATATTCATTATACTTAAACTGTTATTTTCAAAAGGGTATTTTTAGATTTTAATTTCAAGTAAAAATTAAGATAGATACAAGGTGGGGGGAAACATGTGTTTAAAATCTAAAACGTTTTCAGCTTGGTCAACGTAAAAAAATTCTAGAAATTATAATATTCATCTGTTAGATTCATAATTATAGTAATAATAAAATAGAGTCTTTGTAGACTGTTGCAGTATATTTTATTTGTTAAAAAAAAGAGTTTAATAATAGATAGATTGTTGGGGGAAAACATAACTCATTATCATTCATTTTATGTTTAAGGAACATACTGTTAAACGATTTCAAATTGACATATCAAATATTAATAAAAAAAAAATTGAAAAATAGACATTGGAAAGCTAACAAAATTCTTCACAAGTTTTGTTTTTACTATAAAGTGAAATTATAAATAAAAAAATACTTTTGTATGTTGAAAGTTGAAAAACTTGTGAAACTATAGTTTTCTTTTCTCATAAAAAAAGTAAAATGGACACCCATCTTCATGATTCCACCCAAAAAACAACTTTGATATTCAATTCTATGTGTCATTTATGGAGGATGTGAAATTTTCATCAATATAACTCAAATTGACAGAAAAAAGTATGAGAATGAAAAGAAAACAATAAATATATATTCATCTCCTATGTAGACACAAGGTGCTCTCTAACCTGGAAGGATTGTGGGCGACACTCAAATCAATTCACAAAGAAAGAACAAACAAAAATAATGGATATAACAGTTATGCATTGTACTCCTTTGCAATTTTCAATATCGACTGTTGGCAACATTACGATGCATACATCTACTTCTTTACCTAGTTTTTTCAATTATAGATAGAATAGTATGCTTGGAAGCAAGTGACAACCAAAACTATCGCTACAACTACCAGCGAGAGGAATCTCCATGAGATAAATATATAGTGATTCAAAAATTGCACCATGACAACTTTCCATTTTCTACTATAACATCCATTTAAATCCTTTATATTTTTTTCTAAATATCCAACATTTGTGAGACTAACACACTTACCCATGTTGTTCCATAGGCTTGGAACCTCTCCATCACTTTGGAGATGGTTACAAATAATTCCGGTCTCTCTCAACAATTTCACATCTTCTAGAGAGAGAAAAATAAATGTTGTCAAGCAACAGGAAACACAGAAACTCGGGAAAATAAAGAGAAAATCAAGGATAAAAATACCCAATACCTCAAAAGAAAGATCCTACCCAATGGAGTCGCTAATTCAGTTATGCGGAAAATGTCTGTATGGCTAGAGGAAAACCACAACAGATGGAATGACACCCAAAAATCAACTCTAATATCAAGTATGCAAGATAAATGAAAATTCTAACAGGGGAAGGATAGAATCTCACAACCCAAAGATTTATACCTGTGACTTGTCCTCAACATCCAAGATACACAAGCATGTCAAAATTATATATAATGTTAGCATATAAACTATCATAATCCATTAACATGCATAACAAATATGCCCATGGAAAGTAAAACAAATATTTTTGACATATAATTGGATGAGAAAAGACTATTTCTATTAATGTAATCAACATAAGTACATAGGTGACAAAATTTTGTAATGAAACATAACAGAACTGATAATCTAAGTCCCTCCAGCATGGCCTTCACCACTCCAATCCTCCACAAAGTAAATCTCATAAGTAGTAGGAGTCAATAAGGTACTCCATCTCAAGATAGTAAGAGATTGGGGGCTGAACACGAGAAGTTTAGACTTTCAAGGAAAAAGTGATGTAGACTCAATATGAGGTGAAATTTCTCCAGAGTGTATTTTCTCTCAATGATGAATGGATGTCCTCAAGGCTTGTATATGACTCAATTTATAGCCTTCAAATGGAATTTAAGGGTCAATTCAAAGTGTTTCTAGTATATGGAAGGTCAAGGATCATGGATCTCGTGACATGGCACAAAAACCTGACATATTTTTTAATTTTTGAGCACAAAACCCGATGTACATGGGTTATAATGGAGAAACCTGCTTATACATGAGTTTTCTAATTATGTCTCATGTATGTTAAGAACCAAATATCAAAATAGCATAAAAAACCTCAGAATACGTACTCGACACCTTGACAAAGAGACAATTTCATATAATAAGCCTCTTAGAGGAGGAAACCTCCTTATACACCACATAAATTTACAAATACAAGATGATTCCAAATGAAAAGGTCTCCTTGGTATATATAGGAGACTAGGAGGTATAAGTACAACTAATGGACCCAAGCCGAAATAAATAAAATAACAATACTAATTTAATGTGCCCCAATTAAGGGGTAATGTGCCACTATTTAAGGCTTAACATGCTCCTCCCCTTCAAACAAGTGTTGTCTTCAATGCTTCAACAATTATGGATGCTTTTGTATAAAAGACTCATCTTCACAAGTGGAATATTCAACAGGTATTTTCCTCCACTTAATGAGATACTCTGAAATGGATATATTCCTCATCTCATGAATTCTTGTGTCAGTGATAGCTTTAGGATCCAATATGATTTTTCCTTCCTCGTCAATTTCTAGAAATATAGTTTGAATTGGGATCTTGTCACTGATAACCTTCTTTAAGCATGAAACATGGAAAACTAGGTGTACTTGTAAAGATGCAGGCAACTCCAATTTGTATTCCATAGTACCAATCTTTTGCAACACCTTATAAGGGACATAATACTATGGTGATAATTTATTATCCTTCTTAGATTGCTTGAGGGACATCTATTTGTATGGTTGTAGTATTAAAAATACCCAATCCCCTACTTCAAAACTTCTTTCACTATGATGTTGATCTGCTTGTTGTGTCATGTGATTCTATGCCATGGTCATGTTGTCCTTTAAGAGTTGGAGAACTTGTTGTTGATGCTCGATCTGATCTTCCACTACTTGAACCTTAGATTTTTATTTTAGAGAAGAAGTGATGGAAGGTGGGTAAAATCCATAGAGTTTTATAAATGGTGTCATTTTTGTTGCAGTATGAAAGGAAGTGTTATACTACCATTCTTCCAAGTGTAACCACTTGAACCATTGTGTTTGTTTAGCAGAGACAGAGCAACGAAGGTATCCTTCTAAACATTTGTTCACTATCTCGGTTTGTCCATCAGATTCAGGATGATAAGATGAGCTATGAGCTAATTTAGTACCCAAACAAGAAAATAATTTTGTCCAAAAATGTCTAGTGAATATGGGATCTCTGTCACTTACAGTTATCTTTAGGCTTCCATGTAGCTTTTGAATTGTCTTGATGAATGCAGTGGAAACTGTATTGGATTTGAAAGGATGATGGAGTGCAAAAAAGTGTTTGTACTTGGTCATTTTATCAACAATCACCATAATGACACTCTTTCCTTCAGACTTAAGTAACCCTATGATGAAATTCATAGAAACTTCCTCCCAGTGATGACTTGATATGGCTAATGGTTTTAAAAGATCCGGGGTATTAATTTTTTCCACCTTATTTTGTGGGAAAATCAAACATTCTTCCACAAAACATTAAGCATCAGTTTTAAGGCCATCCCCCAAAAAATCCTTCTTGACCCCATGGTAGGTTTTCAAAAATCCTGAGTGTCCTCCTACTAGAGAGGTGTGCAATTCTAGGAGTATCTTTTGTTTGAGTTGGGATTTCTTACATAAATATAAGTGTTCTATGTACCATAATGAATCATTTTTCCATGTAAACGTATATGATGCAATGGAATCCTGTTGCAACTGTTGAATGAGAATCCATACGTTTTCGTCATTATTCGATTCATCCCTCGCTTCTATTATCCAATCGGGTTGGATGATTGAGATAGCATAGAGAAAGGCATCGACATTTTCATCCTTTCTTGAGAGTGCATATGCCACAACATTGTACTTCCCTTTTTTTATATGATTTCAAAATCATAACCCGACATCTTGGTCACCCAGTTTTTTTGTTCTTCTGAAGATAGTCTTTGTTCCAAGAAGTATTTAAGACTATCATGATCCGTTTTGACCTTGAAGTGCTTACCTATTAGGTAAGGGCACCGTTTCTTCAATGCATGTAGTATTTCCATAATTTCTTTCTCATAAATGGGTTTATGCAAGTCCTTTCCCTTGAGTGGTAGAATTTCAAAAGCAAGGGGAATTCCTTCTTGCATTATAACAACACTAATGTCATTTCCCAAGGAATAACATTCCACAATAAAGTTTTTTGTGAATTCTTGTGTGGTCAACATAGGAGCTTTGCACATTGCCTTTTTAAGTTGTTCAAAAGATTGAGTTTTCTCTGGAGTCCATGAAAATGCATCCTTCTCAGTTAATATCATTAAAGGTGATGCTATTCTTCCATAGTTCCAAACAAACTTGTGGTAGTAACCTATCAAACCCAAAAATCATCTAATATTCTTCAATGTTTTGGGAATCAACCAGTCCATCATGGCCTTAATATTGTTAGGATCTACCTTAACACCTTAATGAGATATAATATGACCCAAATACTCTACCTCCTTCACCCCAAAGAAACATTTGGATGGTTTGGCATATAGTTGTTGCTCCTTTAGTAGTTGTAGCACCTTGTCAACATGTTGAACATGATCCTCCCAAGACTTTCTATATATTATTTTATCATCAAAAAATACTAATACAAATTTTTGAAGGAAGGGATTGAAAATGGAATTCATCTACCCTTGGAATGTGGAAGGTGCATTTGTAAGGCCAAAAGGCATGACCAAAAATTCATAATGGCCTTCATGAGTTCAGAATGTTTTTTTTGGGATATCTACTTCCTTCATTCTAATCTGATGATACCCTAAACGAAGATCCAACTTTGTGAAGTAGATTGATCCATGTATGTAATGGACCTCCTTGTTACGCTAACAAACCTCTTATAACAAGTGCAATTTTTTATTTTATTTTTTTTGTGTGTGTACAAGGGTAACACGACATTATACTTTGCATCGCCACATGACGGCGAATCAAGACGCATGCAACTGTGATATCAACATAAAGATATAAGATTAACCTCAACATCTACCAATAAAGAACAACAACCAGCCAACAAATAAATAGACTGACTACCCATCCTTCCTACCCTGTAATGGTTAGGACCTCCAAGACATATAATCAATGCTCAAGCACAGGTTCCCATCGATTTTAACCATTTAAGGTCTCAGGGCTGGTGGTTGTTCTGAGGAACATGGAGGTGTCTATGTCTCACCCAACTCAACAGACCAAGCCTACTAATCTAAGGACAATCATTCTAGAAACTCAACAATAAATACACAGGTAGCCAGAACCTTTACCGTAAGCAACCAAGCACATCAAGTTTACATAACCAAGTGTAACCCTTTACTTAATATAAACACCCACACCCTTAATGGGTAGCGCAAGCTGGGATGACTTTGTCAACATCCCAGAACCATATCGCTTAAGCAAGAAGTCGAAGGACGAAGGAGTGAACTAATTTACATTAAAATGATTTCTTTTTCAAACAACTCTAGTAAAACAATACCTCCTAAGATTTTGAACAATCACCACTAGAATTTATATTAAATAATATACCCATTATAATAACTAATACCCAATGGTGTTAAACAATATCCAATTGGTATTGGAGCGATAATCAATTTGTGTTAAAACGATACTCAATTATATTAAAACAATATTCAAATCATATTAGGTGATATCCAAATTATATTAAGACAATACTCAATATATATTAAGACAACACCCACTAAACCATAATTAAGACAATACACAAATTAGATGAAGACCATTCCCGCTAAAAATTTATACTAAGACAAGGTCTTCTTATCCCCATTTATAAGATAGAATTGCTAGTTTTATTAGGTCGCTAATATTTACATGATTGTTGATCTATAAGGAGTTATAGATCCAAATTTGTCTGTTATGTGACCTACCAAACTATAAAATTGATTTGGAAGAACTGTCTTACAATTAATCTCAAAAGATGTGACAACAATACCCATAATTCATATTGAACGTCTATAAATATTTTAATAATTACAGATTCACCTTAATTTGAATTGTAAATTGTAGAACAGTAAAATTCACATAAAAAGTAACACAAAATGTAAAACAATAAAGTTAATTAAATTGTAAAACGCTAAAATTTAATTAAATTTAAAAGGTATTTTTTTAAAACTGAAAACTAATGAAATATATATTTATAAAGGAGGGTAAAACAATATTCAACTAAAGTAGAATTTTTAGAACGATAAAATCGTTACCCATTTTAACTGCCATAGTAGTTACAATCACAACCGGTAGGAACACTAGCTAAATTTAATTATAGCTGTCATTCCAACACCCATTAACAAGTAGTAAAATAAGGTACAAAAAAACTACGCATCTATTACTCAGGTATTCCAGAAACCCATGAGAAACTCACGCCGCCATTCACTACTCTATTCTGGCATCTCTACCGTAACCGTCACTTCCACTCCATGGTAAAGGGAGGTGCTACTCAAAAAATTGGAAACAGTGATAATACCACCATCTTGTCCCAAGTCATTCATAAATAACAATTCAAATTCAATGTAGGGAAAGGTGGAATGCGGGTCAGCGTCCCTGTCACGTCACATGCAGCAGAAAGGCAGAGAGGCAACGGCCTAGTTGTGGGGCGACTGCGATGGCGTAAGGTAAGGAAGGTAAGTCAACAAAGTTATAGGGGAAGAGGGTTGGAGGCTATGCACACTTGGTCATATAGACATCCTAAACGGTGCTCAAATCTCAACACAAGCGACTGAGCGACTGCCAGGCATTGAATACTAGTGGATTGATAAAACCACAAAAGGACAAGATGGGTGCAAGGCTGTCGAGCAGTCTCCTTCCTTCAAGTCTCATCAACGACCCGCAACCAAGTTTCTAAAGCCAAGACAGGAAGACACTTGCAATTCCTTAGTCTAATGCACTAGATTACAAAAGGAGAGAAAGAAAACAAACTGGAATGCAAATAAAGGTGAGAATGCAAGGGAGTAGAGTGACTGTAGGGGTGCACCGATGGTTCATAGGGTAGAAGCATGATTTTCAAAGGTTGGGAAGGGAATTTAAGGTCAAGGTACAGAAATAATTCAGTGGGGAAGCACACTGATAACCGTTGCCCTTTTTCCTGCTTTGAGTGTCGTCCGCGTGCTCCGTGCCGCTCCCGCTCGTCGACCGTCGAGACCTCATTGGTACCTCCCAGCCAATGCTAGGGGTACTTTGCTTCACCCTTAGCCCCCCGAGCCATAAAGGGGCCACACACTATTCATATGGTACGTCTATCTCCCAGCTTGCCTCGCAAGGCCGAGCTACCACTCCTATCCGAGATGGGAAATCCCAACTCTCCGCAACTAATCAGTCAAGTCACAAATCCGACAACATAACATTATGCTAACAGCCAATCCCATCCTTCCTTCTCTTCCCTTTATTTTATAGAGTTTTAGAACTTCCATCCTTCCCTAAATCTCATTTAATTTAAGTTTTAATAAAAATCTTCTATAAACTCTTCTTCGTACAAGTGTCATCCATCCCCCACGTTTCTCCATTAACTATTTTCCTTAATTTATTAAATTGTCTTATTTCCCTCACCCACCTAGAGTTACTTTTGTTTTTACTCCTAGGTGTCCCTAGATTCCCTTATAGGTTTTAAATACTTTCCCTAAAATGAAGTTGCTAATTTAGTTCAATTTAGAAGGTTCGTAATTGCAGATTCTTTACTAAGTTGACCTTACTTTTTACCATAAGCTCCCCTCTTTCCCTTCTTATGTTACCTCCATTCCTTAGTTTCCTAAATGTTATAATTTCCCTCTTTCCCCCTTTTATTAGAGATAATAGTGACAGTTGCAATTTAACCCCTTTTTCCCTTTTATTATTAATTCAACATCTTTTTAAACTATCAAAACATAAAAATAATTAAATTCTTCTTTGTATTTTATATCCAAATCTTTTAATTAATTTCTTACTCTCTTCATTTACCCCCAAAATTTATGTAGACCAAAATTGTTATTTAAAGGGTTTTTATTTTAAATTTTACTATTTTAAACTTCTACAGATGTTTTCTCAAGGGTAGACAAAATTTTTCCCCTAGCAAAGTTTCAGACTTAGGACTTAGATTTTGAACTGGGTGACATTTAATTAGGGAAGTTGTTTTAAAATTTCTTAATGTGTTGTCTGTCTTAGGGCCATCTAGGTTCCTTCCTTTATCATCATCAACACAACGTGCCCTTCAGGACACACTACATTCTCCAAGGGTGCCACTCGCCTCTTTTGTTTCTTTTGCATGATGTGCCCTTTAGGACGCACCACGTGCTCCAAGGGTACCACTCACCCTTTTGTTTCTTTTTTGCAACGTGCCCTTCAAGATGCACCATGTGCTCCAAGGGTGCCACTCGGTTCTTGACTGAATGGTAGACATCAATAACCCCTGGAATCAACACTCCGCCAGGTGAACTTGTGGGAGACTAAGGGATTCTAAGGAATAAGGCCCCCACCTTATTGCATGTCCCTTAGAGTCATCATGAGAGATTGTCGCATTCTGCCCTCATGGCATCGTGGGTCCTCTCGAACTAGGTAATCATTAACCTACAGTTCGAGCCATGGCGGGAGTGCTAGTAGGTTGTGCAGGGTTGTTGTCCATGTTGGGTATGTGTTATATTATTTGGATGAGTAGTAGTGTCTGAGCGCCTGCACCGAGTGCGCAGGGGGGTTAGAGGGGGGCTGCTAGGCACCCCCTCGGGGGGTGCAGGGGGGTGGAGCCCCCCGCACGGGGGTTCAGACAGTGCCCCCAATTTTTTTTTTTTTTTCGGGCCGACATATTTCCGCCAGGCCGACATATTTCCAGGATGACATATTTTCGGGACCACATGATATTAGGTGGTTTTTCAACACATGGTTTTTTGTCGATGGTTTTCTATTTTCGATTAAGGAATTAGGGTTTTGGACTAATCCACATCATTGGTTTAGGGTTTTGGATGCTGCTAGCTCCTATATGTATATTGTATTGTAAACAATGTAACACAATGTATGAATATAATATATGTTGGTTTTCCCGGTTTGGGTTTCCAGGTGAAAAATCTCTATGTACAATGTTTGTGTTTTCCATTGTATATTTTCTGTTCTTTTCTGAATATCAATTTGTAGTAGATATTGTACAAGGTTAGAATTTACAGTCCACACCTCTCCCTCAACCTCTCTGGTAGTCATGTGTGGCCCCTTTACTCCATATGTGAGACTGGTCGGCAAGCTATCATCAACCTACATCGTCAACAATCATGTCAGACATGTCCACATCATATCATCTAATCAAATGTACTAAAATCACAGTAAAAAAATCAAACCCCAGTAGCACACTCCTTGACTCGATGCGGAGTCCAAGGGTTTTGTCGATACCTCTGCATCCTCAAGGTCCAAAACCCTACACACTCAGTAAAACCGAGTCAATTGCACTTGTCTATATCAAAGAAGTATAACATCATGTCATCTACCATAACACATCATAATCAAGGACAATGTTTTAATATCGTAATAGTCCAGATCATTTGCGAGCAAGTGTCACAAAGAATAAGTTTTCTCAGTGTGCCAGAGCGGGATGTTACAATGTAGTTCATCCAACAATTCATCAATGATGGGAATGGAAAACTTATATTTAATAGTGATCTTGTTGAGCTATCTATAATCTTGACACATATGCCATGAGCCCTCTTTATTGAGTACCATAACCACCGATGTAGAATAAGAGCTTTGGCTAGGTCTAATAATGTCAGCTTCTAACATTTCTTCAAACATATGCTCAATTTCTCTCTTTTGGGCATAAGGGTATCTTTAAGGCCTGATGTTAGGAGGAACACTCCTAGAAATTAGGTGAATAGAATGATCATGATTTCAAGTGTCTGGAAGACCTCTAGAAATATCTTCAAATACTTTGTAATGCTTATTAATGATCCCTTGGATATCTAGGGGAATATATGGCTTAGATGTTTGAACATCTAGTGAGCATAGTTGTACAATTACACATTGATGCCCCTTTTTCAATAATTGTGTCATGCCATTAGAGCTTATCACCTTACTAGGTTTCCCTGTGATACCCCATAACTCAATTTCCTTTCCTTCCAATGAAAATTTCATGAAAAGTTCTTGAAAATTAAAAGCCATTGTTCCCAATGATTGTAACCATTGGACTCCTAGTATGACATCAACACCACCCATGGGCATAGAAATCATTGGACTATTCAATACACATTCGCCCATAGTAATATTGATTTTATGGCATTTTCTTGAGCAATTGATAGTTCCTCCATTTGCAATCATTACTTGAAACTATGGCTCTGGATATATAAAACAAAGAGTTTTGGTTAATTTATAGTGGATGAAATTATGAGTACTACCAGAATAAATTAGGACTATTAACTTTTTCGTTTTGATATATCCTTTGATCTTGAGGGTTTGAGGAGTGTTAATTCCATCCAATGCATTACATGATATCATGGGATTCAACTCTTCAAATGAAATCTCTTCTATGTTTTCATCTTAAGATGGTTCTTGTTCTTGTTCTTGTTCTTCTTCCTTTTCACAATCTATGTGGAATAATTTCTTCTCACCACACTTACGTACCTTACTGTACTTGTTGTCACAATTAAAGCATAAACCTTTTTCTTTTTTTTTCCTCCAATTGTTGAGATGTCAACCTTATAGGTTGAGGTTTTTTAGAATATGGAACATTATTCTCTTGATAGATGTTATGAGTGGTCTTTCTAGTAGCCATAGACATGGTTTTACTTTCAACATTTCTCGCCACCCTGAGCGCATTCTCCAATGATTTGGGTTTCCAAAGGGGGACCTCATGTTGAATGTTATCCTTTAAAGTTCCTGTGAATACATTAATCAGGTTCTCATCTAGAATAATTGTTACCTTTATATTCAATCTTTGAAAGTTCTCAATGTGCTCCGCAAATGAACCCTTTTGCTTGAGATTTATCAATTGGATAAAGAAGGTATTTCTTTTTGTATCCTCATAGTGTGCTATCATTTCTTCCATGAAAATTTTCCAAGTGATAAGTGATTTGCGAGAACAAATCCATCGATAGCACACAAATTGATTGGGTTCTAAATATAAAGAAGAAATTCATACCTTTTTTCTGTGTGGCACATCATTTAGATCAAAGAACTGCTCCATCTAAAGTATCCATGTGATTGGATCCTTTCCATCAAACTTCCTCATATCAATATTAGGAAAGGGATTGGTCTTCAACCCAAAGTTGGAGTTTCTCCAGTGTTTATTCATCTTCCTTATGTCCTCATCATGAATTTCATGGGATACATTTTCACTTTTAGGTGGCCTCTCTATTAGTAAATTTTTAAATCCTTCCATGATCTGCCTTTTTAAAACATCCATCTTAGTATCCATTATTTCCTCCAACTTAGCTTCAGTTGAATCCAACACCCCTTGTAGTTCATATTTTGTTATTGTCTTATTTTGTAAATCATTTATGTCCCTGCGCATTTCTTCACCTTCATCAAGAGTCCAAGTAGGACTATATGAAGGCTTATTTGGTGTAGAAGTTCCCCTTTTTGGTGGCATGTTGGCCAAGTATTACTTTTAAACCTTGATTTCAAGGTGGTTCTACTAGACAATATTTCTTTTGTTGTCTCTCTAAAATTCTATCCCTTCTAGGTCTGAAAACTTCGTTTTGTAGTTCTTTGACATGTATTCTCTACAATTCCATAGGTCTGATAAAAATTGGATGTTCCAAGTGGAAGTTATGGTAACATCCCCACACCTTGCTCTGGTAAAATATCTGACATTCAATTCTGAAACTTTCACTAGAAATACTACAAACTGCCCACTATCCAATGCAACTGGTCTCACTTAATTTTTATACTCATTGAAGAAGATATCATTTTTTTACCCGAAACACTTGTTTGACACTAGTTAATATGACTAGTCAACTACTGTATCTTACATGGGGTGTATCTACAAACTTAGGATGACCCAAAAGTTGGAATTTTTATTACAGACACCTTGATAATTTCTCTGAATATTCTCTGAGTTTTATGTTTTGAAACGTCACATAAAACATTTTATAGCAAAAATTATGTGATGACTAAATTCAGGATGATACTAGAACCCTATCTTACACATGCTATATCTCTGAAATTATAAGGCTTTAGGAGATGAAATTTGAATCACATTTACCTTGATATGTCTGTTAAATATCCTCCAAGGGGTTCCTTTTGAAACGTCATAGAAAAAAGTTATAGCTAAAATTCTAAGGTGTGTCAGATGCAATAACGAAACCCCAAGACCTTGAGCTCTGATACCAAATGTTAAGAACCAAATATCAAAATAGCATAAAAAACCTTAGAATAAGTACTCAATGCCTTGAAAAGAGAGATAATTTCAGATAATAAGCCTCTTTGAGAGGGAAACCTCCTCATACACCACATAAATTTACAAATACAAGATGATTGTAAATGAAAAGGTCTCCCTGGTATATATAGGAGACTAGGAGGTACAATTACAACTAATGGACCCAACTAACATAAATAAAATAACAATATTATTGTAATATGCCCCAATTAAGGGGTAATGTGCCACTATTTAGGTCTTAACAGTGTGTATGGACAAAAAAATGTATTTTTGACTCTGGAGTGAGCAAAAATGGGAAATTAAGTCTGCTGAGGGAAATGGAAGGCCATCAAAGTAAGATGCATGGAGTGTGGAAAATTTTTCTATAATAATGGTGTACCACCTATCGTCGTAAATGGCATGATGAGGACTATCCATCCATGAGTGAGTTACTTGCATTTACACTTTCCTTCATGACCTTTTTCCTTGATCAACTTCGAGTTCCATAACCATACCTTTGGAGCTACCAGACCTCTTCAAGGGTTGACATCAATGAAAACCAATATTTCAACAATAATAACGATGCATCTTTTGTTTGGTATAAAAATAATTTCTTGCGTTATAGATACATATTTGGAGCGAAGGAAACTAACAAGCGAAAAATTTGTAATATCCATATTTATGCATTGCCTACATTCATTAAATTGATAAGCCATCTATCATATCTAAAAGATCCTAATTGGTTCCTTGGATGGATCATTTAAGGAGGCTTATGAAAAAACACAAACTAGTAATATACTTCGCAATATTCTAACCCATTTATGCACATTTAGTCCTAGGCATAATCCCAACAATGTTTTACACTATTTGTATGTTCCAAGCATGGAAACCAAGAAAGAATGCAATATCAATCATTGAGTAGATACATTGATTTCAATAATGACATCACACAAAACAATAGGGTATATCATTTTAGTGATGATATAATAAAAAGTAACTGAGAGTAATCAGAGAATCATAGTGGTAATGATTTAAACAATGATAAAACACAAAAGCATTAGGTAGTAACATTCATTTTAGCAATGATATAACAAAAAACAATAAGGTGCATTTATTTAAGAGCTAATGCAATGAAAAATTATTTAGAGAAATTAATTACATTGATTCAAAAATGATATAATACAAAACAATATTTTGCATTAATCTCAATTAATATCAATGATGATACAATGAAAATGATGTGAAATAATCAAATAGTTGTATTAATCTTAATAAAGTTGCTCAAATTAAAGGTTTAAATAAAAAATTACTAAAGAATATAAAATAAAATTATGGAGGATGTTTAATGCACACAATGCAATTTATTTATTCCCTCATAGGGAAACTTCCTTAAGTTGATGACGCGAAGTTAACCAATATAAAATATAACTTTAATCCTAATGATTCATTTGTAGATCCATCCTATATACTATAAATACATGACATTAACTTAGAATAATCAATAATTTACTACTTCTACACTCTACTATATGGTTAGATAGATGTTGTATTTTTTAACTAATTTAATTGATGAGTAGTCCATTGATTTTAGGGAAAGTATGGTGAAGGAAGTCTTATTCCCTTAGGTTTGATCTATTTGCATACTTATTTTATATAAAAAAATTATAATACAAAAAATTATTAAGAATCCCACACTTAGATTGGTGGAAAGGTTTGTATTGTGATCAAATAATAATGTAGAATGCCAAGAAGGTGTTCCTATTGGTGTTCAACAACAACTCGCATAAATCCATGCATGTTCTTTTATCAAAAGTTCCTCACAAAGTGTTTCTATGTTCCTCTCGAGATAGTTAGAAACAAACAATTGTTCCCTTTCTACAACAACTAGAAGACCAAGGAAGGCATCCACAAGTGCCCTAATTAGTGTCGTAGATAGATTGTTTAAGGAGACTTAAGAGTAGACACAAAGTAATAATATACTTTTCCATAGTATAATCCATCTATAGACTTTTATTCCTAGGCATAGTCCAACGAAGTTCTGTATTATTGATATGTTCTGAGCATGGAAACCAAGAAATAATGTAATATCAATTATTGAGTAGCCGCATTGATTTCAGCAATGCTATAACACAAAACAATAGGATATATTGATTTCAATGATGATATAATAAAAAAATATTGAGAGCAATCAGGGAATTGCAATGCTAAGTAGTTTCATTGATCTTAGCAATGACATAACAAAAAACAATAAGGTTTATTTATTTTAGAGATGATATAATGAAAAATGATTTATTGCAATTAGCTCCATTGTAATGACATAATGCAAAACAATATGATGAAAATTGATTTAGTGATTATAAAAATGAAAAATGATTTAGAATTAATCAAGTATTTGTATTGATTTTAACATGGAACAATAAGGTGCATTGATTTCACAGGTAATAGAATGAAACATTATTCAATGCATTCCCAAAATAAATGATAGCAAGTAAATTGATCTAGCACATTGATTTCAATACCCAAATAGTATTTTGAACACCCAAATAGTGTAACTTATCATGTCAAGTGACTTTAACAATAACAAAATGGAAACAATTTCAAATTACCTATTATAAGTTGAATTTCACTAATTTGTTTGGTTGGGTATGATTAATCTATTAGTATTTGCACATTAAAACCATTATAATATTATATATATGTTAATATATCTAGAATACATATGCAATGCATTAAAATCAAAGTATGCAATAAAATGTAAATAGAATTATGAGAAACATATGAGATTGGAGAAAAATAACTATTAATATTGGAAATAAAAAGAGACAAAGTATTATCTTCAATGCAATATTATATATCTAGAATTAAATATTTGAACGATATTCTAAATCAATTTCTTTTCTCATATCATCCATATGAAAAGATGAAATTGGTCATTACTATTTATTATTTATTATAGGGATACTATTACTTATAGTATTCTAAAAATAATACTTAGTAAATTTCAAATGATTGCAGAATGTAGGCTTCTGGCCTGTCTGCCATTGACTCTTTGTGCACATTAAACACCGACGCACACCATTCTTTCACCTTTTTCTTTTCCTTCTTCTCTTCTTCTTCTAGTACATCTAGACATTCCTTAACTTGAGTAACCCAACTATCTTCATTCATCTTCACTTGAACGGATTTAGTGTTTCATTCCATGTTTTCAGGTAGGAGAAAAGGAGCCACACAACAAAATAGTTAAGAAAAGTTTGAAATATATCGGGAGAGTTTAGAGGTTGTTCAGCATGACATGGAATTCAATTGGTAGAAAATTATTTTCAACAAATAAAAATAATTATGAATTCTACAGTCTCTTTCAAAACTACAATATTATCTTCACTTCTTTGGTGATACATAGAATATACGCTGACATTAGATTCCAATTTCCTTAGGCAAATTGATATTTTTGGATCTATATGTACATGTACAACAGTCATGATAGTTAAGTTGGTGGTCGCAACTTGTGCCATGTTAATATTATCTTTTTATTTTTTACTTTACAAATATAAAAAATGAGTATAAGAATTTTTTGTTTGTAGGACAAGGGACCCTTTTTTATTTAACTACTAAAATCTACAAACATATAAATACCCTACTTTCATGTAAATTTGAATTTTTAATTTCTTAGGAGAAAACACATGTTAACCATTAAGCTTACTATATATATATATATATATATATATATATATATATATATATATATAGATATAGATATATAAAGGAAATGAAGTAAGAAAATCAATGTTATGTGTGTTGTTCATATGAGAAGATATTTTAGAGTGAAAAACTTGAGGAAATGTTTACCCTTCAAAAAATTCAATCTCCTTCAACTTATGTTAGATATCAAGTTAAGATGGATATACAATGGTATTTTACAAATTTTCATGGGAGAGAATGGATTTTTAGATATTTTGTACAAGTACACATACAACAGTCAGGATAGTTAAGTTGGTAGTTGTTTACCCAACTTGTGAAATGTTAATATTATCTTTCTATTTCTTTATTTCTTTATTGTACAAATATCAATATCAAATAAGTGTATAAGAATTCTTTCTTTGTGGGACAAGGGATATTTTGCTAAAATTTAAGGACATATACATACCCTAATCCCATTTGAATTTGAACTTGTGATTATCTTCCCATTTCCTCAAGCACACTGAAGATAAACTAGTGGTCGTTTACGGCAATTTGTGCACGTGGGACTACAACAATTTCTTTGGACCATCCACTTTGTCATGCTTAATTGTCACATTTTTATTTATTTTTTAAAATGCTCAAAGTTCGCCACTTATTGTGTCCAAAGTTGTTTTTTCTCATCTTAGTGTGAGGGAGATATGTAATTCCTTTCATTCTCATCATGGAGTTGACAATGAGATATTAAAAAATATTTAAAAAAAAAAAAAAAAATATTTCAATGTCTACGATAAATAACATATTTCAATGTCCACCTTGAATAAGATAATTTTATATCAACTTTATTTCTTATTTAATTAATAGGTGATTTCTACTTCCCAATATGAAGGAGATTTGTAAATCCATCTTAACTCTGGATTTATCATGTGATCAGAGGGATCAAATCCTTCAAGGTGCAAACCTATTTTAGAGTGAAAAACTTGATGAAAGGTTTACACTTCAAAAAATTTGATCCTTACACTTTAAAGGATTTGATCTCCCTTTACTGCATGATGGATTTGAAGTTAAGATGAACCTATTCTAAAATTAGTGAAATTCCAAAGTAAATTCAAAATAATATGTCAATTATAAAACTGAATAATTTTAAGGTTAAAAATGTTCTTCAAATTCAAAATAATGAGAATGATGATGGAGACAAAAAACTAAATTCAAAACGATCAAAGTGATGTGAACCATAAAATTAAATAATTTTAAATCAATACAATCATGATGTGAACCATAAAATTAAATAATTTTAAACCAATACAATCTAAAATAATGTGAACCACACTAAAAAAAAAAGTATAAGTTATCAACATTATTTTAAAAGAATGAATAAAATTTAAGATGATTTTTAAAATAAAGGAACTATTTTTTTTATTATATTTTTGAGTTATGTTAGTAGTTACTCTTTTAATAATGTATTTCCATTTTGTAACATACTGCCTCGTTACGACAACCATTCTAGTGATAGGTGCAATTTTTTTTTTTTTTTTTTGTTTTAGAAGTGTGTGTGTGCGTATGTACAAGGAAACAACTACAGTCTACTCGACTCTGCGTCGCCACCCGACGACGATACGACGCGACCAGGATGAATATAAGAACATGACCAGGACGCACGATACGTAACCACAGGCATAAATGATGATCACACGACAAGCAACACTGACTGCTAAATATGAATGACCTCCCGCCTGTCCTACCCTGCAAGGTTAGGACCTCCAAGACACATAAGCAACGCTCAAGCCCGATTTCCCATCGTCTTTAACCACTTAAGGTCTCAGGGCTAGCGACTGTTTTGAGGAACATGGAGGTGTCTACATCCCACCCAACGCAACAGACCAAGCAACCAACGGAATAAAATCAAGCACTACATAAATAAAAAGTACAATTGCGCCCCTTACGGAAGGCGCGTGACTAAAAGACTCCGATAATGAAACCCAAGTTCGACACTGGTTAAATGATCCACCACCTTAATTTACTAACCCGGAGCAATTTATTGCAAGTAAGTTAAGGTTATGGCACCATCCTTGTTTTTTTTTTTTTTTTTTTTT
>ML776877.1:2878081-2910488 GCA_009831015.1 Picea engelmannii | reverse complement strand
AAATTTAGTAATTACTTAAATGATGATTCTTTTTTGCTTTTTCCCCAATGTCCCCTACTTTCCAAAATTTAAGTTTCCTTTAATTCTAGTTTCCTTATTTTTATTTTATATAATTATTTATTTTTTCTTCTTTTATTCTCTCTTCCCATTTTTATTTATTGTTATATTTTTTTTTTGTTAATTCCCCAATTGATAAATGCGCTTAACATTCTTTTCAATATATGTAGACAAACATTTTTATTTTTATTTATTTATTTATTTTATTTTATTTTTTTTCTAGTTTTTATACTCCCCTCTTTAAAAATTTTAAGTCTCCTTTATAATTTAAACGCCACGGGTTTCACTTAAATTAACTCCCTCATTACATTACCCCCATTACCCTTTTTGAAGACTTTAATTAACACCTAGAAGGGTTTTAGCTTATGCCTTATGTTTACCTTTGTAGGATCTTTTCTTAGGGCTCGTCAAAATTTGTCTTAGAGAAGTTTTAATTTAGGTTTTGATTGAACAGGGCGACAATTTTAATTAGGGGGGTCATTTTAAGAATTTATTAGGTGCTAAGGTCTCAGGGTCATGTAGGCTTTTTCATCATCATCCTCAAAGCGACGTGCCCTTCAGGACGCACTACGTGCTCCAAGGGTGCCACCCGCCTTGATTGCTTCTATCGTGAGGCGTGCCCTTCAGGACGCACCACGTGCTCCAAGGGTGCCACTCGCTGACGTGTAAATCTTTGCGCGACGTGCCCTTCAGGATGCACCACGTGCTCCAAGGGTGCCACTCGCTGGCTTGACGGATTGGTAGACTCTATAACCCCTGGAGTCAACACTCCGCCAGGTGAATCTTGTGGGAGACTAAGGGCTCTAAGGAATAAGGACCTTGCCTTATTGCGCGCCCCTTAGAATCATCGTGAGTGACTGTCGCAGTCTGCCCTCACGGCATCGTGGATCCTCTCAAACTAGGTAATCATTAACCTACAGTTCGAGCCACAGCGGGAGTGCTAGTAGGTTGTGGCAGGGTTGTTGTCCACACCTCTCCCTCGATCTCTCTGGAACTCGTGTGTGGCCCCTTTACTCCATATGTGAGTCCGGTCGGCAAGCTATCGTCAGCCTGCATCATCAACCATCATGTCAGATCATGTCAGCAACACATCATAAAATCAATAGCATATTATCAAATCAAAACAATATCACCATAAATGAAACAACTCAAAAATCCCACTCCCTGACTCAATCCGGAGTCCAAGGGAGTTCCACCGATGCCTCTGCATCCTCAAGGTCCGAAACCCTGAAACCCTGCACACTCAAAGAAACTGAGTCAGCAGCACCTGTCTACATCAAGGTAGTAAAAACATCCTGTCATATAACTTAACGCATCATAATGAGAGAAAAAGTTTTATCATCATAAAAATCTGGATCACTTGTGAGCAAGTGTCCTCAAATAATAAGTTTGGTAAGTGTGCTAGAGAGGGATGTTACACATTTTATTTCATTATCTATCTCTAAAAATATACAAATTGGGTAGTTTGGAATTTAGTTCTTTATTTAAGTAATGTCAATTTTTAAAATTTAATTAAATATAAAGATAAGTTGAAAATATGATAAAAGAAACAATTTTCTTTTTATTTTTCAAAATATATAACTCTTATTTTATTATTTTCATTAAACTCTTAATTTTATATTTTAAAATTGGTTTAATAGAAACTTGTTCCAAAATTGAAAATCTCATTTTATTTTTATTTTTTTAATGATGAAATACACATTTCTACTAAATCCACTAAGAACTTCGCCTGATTTAAATGATGATACATTTGATAAATGAACCAGGTGTAATTTTGGCAACCTAATTCTACATGAATATTAAGTGAAACTCAAGCAACTGTAATGGTCATCCTCATTCCTCTCTTTTATAGAGTTTTAGAACTTCCCACTTTCCCCAAATTTCATTTACTTTAAGTTTTAATAAAATCTTCTAAAAATTCCCTTTCATTCAAGTGTCATTCATTCCCCACGTTTCTCCATTAACTATTTTCTTTAATTTATTAAATTGTCTTATTTCCCTCACCCACTTAGAGTTACTCTTATTTTTACTCCTAGGTGTTCTTAGATTCCCTTACAGGTTTTAAATACTTTCCCTAAAATGATGTGGCTAATTTAGTTCAATATAGAAGGTTCTTAATTGCAGATTCTTTACTAAGTTGTCCTCGCTTTTTACCATAAGTTTCCATTTTTCCCTTATTATGTTTCCTCCATTCCCTAGTTTCCTAAATGTTATAATTTCCCTCTTTCCCCATTTTATTAGATCTAAAAATGACAGTTGCAATTTAATCCCTTTTTCCCTTTTATTAATAAATCAACATCTTTTTAAACTATCATAAATTAAAAATAATTAATTTCTTCTTTATATTTTATATCCACATCTTTTAATTAATTTCTTACTCTCCTCATTTTACCCTAAAATTTTTATGAAGACTAAAACTTTTACTTAAGTGGTTTTTAGTTTAAAATTTATTATTTTATTTTTATAAGGTATTTTTCTTAAGGGTAGACAAAATTTTACTCCTAGAGAAGTTTTAGACTTAGAACTTAGATTTTGAACTAGGCGACATTCAATTAGGGAAGTTGTTTAAGAATTTCTTAATGTGTTAAATGTTTTAGGGCCATCTAGGTTTGTTCCTTCATCATCATCAACGCGATGTGCCCTTCAGGACACACTACGTGCTCCAAGGGTGCCACTTGCCTCTTTTGTTTCTTTTTCACTACGTTCCCTTCAGGATGCACCACATGCTCCAAGGGTGCCACTCGCCTCTTGTGTTTCTTTTGTATGATGTGCCCTTCAGGATGCACCACATGCTCCAAGGGTGCCACTCACTTCTTGACTGATTGGTAGACATCAATAACCCTTGGAGTAAATACTCCACCAGGTGAACTTGTGGGAGACTAAGGGCTTCTAAGGAATAAGGCCCCTGCCTTATTGCGCGTCCCTTAGATTCCTTGTGAGCAATTGTCGCAGTCTGCCTTCACGACATCGTGGATCCTCTCAAACTAGGTAATTGTTAACCTACAGTTCAAGCCACGACGAGAGTGCTAGGAGGTTGTGGCAGGGCTGCTATCCACACCTCTCCCTCAACCTCTCTGGTAATTGTGTGTGGCCCCTTTACTCCATATGTGAGTCTGGTCGGCAAGCCATCATCAACCTGCATCATCAATAATCATGTCAAAACATGTCCACATCATATCATCTAATCAAACATACTAAAATCACAGTAAAACAATCAAACCCCAATAGCACACTCCTTGACTCGTTCTGGAGTCCAAGGGGTTCCGTCGATGCCTCTGCATCCTCAAGGTCCAAAACCCTACACACTCAGTAAAACTGAGTCAATAGCACTTGTCTATGTCAATGTAGTAAACATAATGTCATCTATCATAACGCATCATAATCAAGGACAAATGTTTTAATATCATAATAGTCCAGATCACTTGCGAGCAAGTGTCCTCAAAGAATAAGTTTTCTCAGTGCGCCAAAGCGGGATGTTACACCAACACTTATTGTATGACCAACCAACAATTATTATATAACCTAATGATTAATTCACAATATTTAATCACTTAATCTAAATTATTGAACAATTATTATTTATTTTAAATTCATTAAATAAAATAAATATTGTATATTTTACATTTCCATATACATTGATATAACATATAATGTATTCCTATATTTTCCAATTGACTATAATATTTTAAGAGTAAAATAATATGTATTTTAGATATAATATAAATAAAGTTTCCTAATGATAACTAATGTGTTATTGTATGCAAGTTTTCTTATGCTAATAAAATTTGCATATCAAATAAAAAAATTATGTTTTTTATAATTATTTTTTAATAAATTTTTACTTTTAATTTTTTATTTATAATGAAGTTTAACATTTATTTTTAAACTTCATTAATTGAATAAATTAAATATATATTATAAATCACTTAAACATTATTCATTTGAATAAAAATATAATTATCAAAATAACAAAATAGTATAATTAGAAAATCATTAAAATACCATAATGTGTATAATTTTACTGACAAGTGAGAGTGAAAGAACATTTATAAATAAAGTATTGGCAACTAGAGACATATTTGTTGTATTTCACATGTGAGACAATTCTTGTAAAAGATGTTGTATGTGAAAAGTTTTATTTTATGTTTCTAAAGTTTGTCTAAGTTCATGTGAACAAATTCATTAAATTAATTATTGTATGATTTATATTTAATTATCTCAAGTGATTTTAGTTATTATTGGAGTTTGTATTATTCATTTAACTATGTAATGTGTTATTAGATATTTCTTCCATTTTTTAAATGAATAAATAGTTTTGTAATAATATTATATGTTATTTTGTCTCTCACGTGTAGGATAGTTGGTGATAGGGTGTGTTGTTAAGACACTCTGTGATGTTAAGTTACCGGTTCAAAACTTGGGGTGACAAAAAATCTAGCCATATTAAGGGTTGGTGTGGCTCATGCCCAGATTTTGACAGCTTAGGTTTTCTAGTAATTTTATCTAATGTATAATCTTAAAAAGAAAATAAATTATTTATCTAGAATGTATAATCTTAAAAGGAAAATAATTATTTATCTAAAATGTATAATCTTAAAAAGAAAATAGTGTGACAATCATTATACCATTTGTTATATCATGTTCGAATCGGGTGTTACAACAAATATATATTGTCACTATTAAGTTTTGAGTATTAATGGCCTTTTAGAGTTCAAATATATATTTTCACTATTACATTTTGAGTATTAATGGCCTTTTAGTGTTTAAAGATTTGTTTGTATTTGTTTTTTTTTTTTAATTTTATCTTCACGTACTTAATTTGATTCTGAGTTTGTCATGGTTTCTCAATACATGACCTTGGTTATCTTGATGCCCTTTTTCTTTTCTAGCACCTCTCAACATTATGCCTCATATTGGAGTACATGTTAAGTTCAATGTTTTTTCAGGCCAAGTGTTTAGTGAAGAACACAAAGAGGTTGAGCAACAGGGCGGATTTTTTTCAAAAACTATAACAATGTTGGACATCGCAGGGAGCTGAAGATTGGTTCCTACGTGTCTGGATTCAGTTACCGCAATGTGTTAAACTGGGTTAGAGACATAATGTTACTATTTTTGGGATTATTCCATGCCACCTACCCTCATTTACTGAACCCTATCATCTGACTATCTGTAACAATCCTCCTCGTTACGCCCACAAACCTCTTAGAACAAGTGCAATTTTTTTTTTGTTTAAAGGTGTGTGCACGCGTGTACAAGGGAAATAAATACATTTGACTCTGCATCACCACCCTACGACGAACAAGGCACAAACCACAATGAACACAACAAGATGACATAAGACACACAACAAGTAACTGCATGCATTTAATGACGATCAATCGACAATAAGTAAGACTGACTACCCACCCATCCTACCCTGCAATGGTTAGGACCTCCAAGACACATAAGTAATGCTCAAGCCAAGGTTCCCATTGATTTTAACCATTTAAGGTCTCAGGGTTGGCGACTGTTCTGAGGAACATGGAGGTGTCTACATCCCGCCTGACACAAGCAGACCAAGCAATTAAATGATCACAACCAAGTACAATAATTATTAAATGAACAAACACGTCCTCTACAGAATGTGCAAGTTAGAAGGACTCCAACAACGCCTAACCATTGTCAAGACAAGGTATTTCTATGACTCAATTGACATTAATTGCAAACCAAATACTCCATTTAAATTCCAATAATCGACGAGTTACCCAACCTAACCTTAAAATAATGTAAATTGAAGTAATTGCAAATCCCCATTTACTAAATCATAATAATTTATGGTACTTAGTTCAAGGACCTTATATTTTATGTGTCATCAATAACAGTAAAATTTCAATAGCATTACAATAAAATGACCATGTCATTATATCTTATATTACCATAACTTGCATTCAAAATAACAATAAAATTACAAATCATGTTATCAACCACTAACATTATATTTTATTTTATATTGCAATAAAATATTACCTTTACATATTACGGACACTATTTTACAGTGGCAATACAGTTACACATCACTATACCATTTATGTTATCATTTATAATAAAATTTCAATAACAGTACAATAAGACAACAACATCTTTACATTATATGGCCATAATAGTGCAAATAAAAATAACATTTAAAATTTCACCTTATGTTATCTAACACTAACATTGCATTCTACTACTAGAATAAAATAAGTTATCTCATCTAACTTAAATAAATAAGAGTAGCTAAACAAGAAGATTTCTTTTTTACTAGAGGAGTAATCCCTCGCTGCCTTCTAAATTTATAAAAGCACCACTCCTTGAACCTTATGAAGAATTAAATATCCTTTCAGTAATAACCTATCTTTTAGAAATCTAAAGGCATAGATTACCTTGAAATTATAACCTCTGACTTGTGTATCATTAATTCAAGGTTGTCAGAAATATAATCATTACACTCCTTCACATTATTAAGTTGGTGCCTTGTTGATCTACAACCAGAAAACTATTTTAAAGTAAATACATCCACCATTACAAATGATATTTCCAACAACCCAATCCAGTAACGAATTACCTAATCACATTTCCAGAACAATCACAATACACACAACCCAATCCAGTAACGAATTACCCAATCACATTTCCAGAACAATCACAATACACCTTTACAACACAAAAGTGCCAGAGGGGGATTCTTCAGTAATAGAGTTACAAGGCAGATTGCTAGAACGAATTCTCAAATCTAAATTTACAAAAACGAAAATCCCCATACAACTATTGCCAGAACGAATTCTTAGATCTAATTTTACAAAAACAAAAATGCCCATACAACTATTGCCGAAATGAATTCTTAAATCTAATTTTACAAAAACGAAAATGCCCATACAACCATACAACTATTTCCAGAACGAATTCTTAGATCTAAATTTACAAAAACGAAAATGCCCATACAACTATTCCCAGAATGAATTCTCAGATCTAATTTTACAAAAACGAAAATGCCCATACAACTATTGCCAGAACCAATCTTCATATCTAAATTTACAAAAGCAAAAATGCCCATACAACTATTGCCAGAACAAATTCTCAGATCTAAATTTACAAAAACGAAAATTCCCATACAACTATTGCCAGAACGAATTCTCAGATCTAATTTTACAAAAATGAAAATGCCCATACAACTATTGCCATAATGAATTCTCAGATCTAAATTTACACAAACAAAAATGCCCATACAACTATTGCCAGAACGAATTCTCAGATCTAAATTTACAAAAACAAAAATGCCCACAGTGATATACAAAACGAGCACAGTAATAGAAAACGCCCATAGTAATATAAAAATGCCCACATCAATATAAAAACGCCCACATCAATATAAAAACGTCCACTGTAATTTATAAACACCCACAGTGATATAAAACGTCCACAGTAATATATAAAACGCCCACAATCATATATAAACGCCCACAGTCATATAAAAATGCCCACATCAATATAAATACACCCACTGTAATATATATACAACCACAGTGGTATAAAACGCCCATAGTACTATATAAAATGCCCACAGTCATATAAAAATGCCCACTGTAATATGTAAACGCTCACAGTGATATAAAAACTCCCACATCAATATAAAAATGCCCATTGTAATCTATAAATGCCCACAGTGATATAAAACACAGTCATAATATCTCTTTTATCCCAACCGACATGCAACAACAGAGTAAGAAGAAATATTTTATAAATGTAACACAATTTCAATCACTGAGGAATAGAAAGGAAAACCAATCAATCCGACGAGAACCCATGCAGAGATAAGCCAAGTAGTTTTCATCTCACAAGCCAATATTAAAATGCTAATAACAATAAGAGAGGGCCAAGGTCCTAATACCTTCTATCATGCAAAATGAAAAACATACCGCTTCTTGATTGCCTGCTCTGGGTGACGTTCGCGTGCTCCGTGCCGCTCTCGCTTGCCGACCATCGAGACCTCACCAGTACCTCCCATCCAATGCTAGGGGTACTCTGCTTCCCCCTTAGCCCCCTGAGCCGCAAAGGGGCCACACACTATCCAGATGGTACGTCTAGCTCCCAACTTGGCTCGCAAGGCCGAGCTACCACTCCTATCCGAGCTGGGAAATCCCAACTCCCCACAAGTAATCAGTCAAGTCACAAATCCGATAGTGTAACGTTATGCTAATAGCCGATTCCCTTGTTCATTCTCTTCCCTTTCTTTTATAGAGTTTTTGAACTTCCATCTTTCCCTAAATCTCATTTAAATTAAGTTTTAATAAAAATCTTCTAAAAACTCTCCTTCGTACAAGTGTCATCCATCCCCCACGTTTCTCCATTAACTATTTTTATTAATTTATTAAATTGTCTTATTTCCCTCACCCACCTAGAGTTGCTCCTAAATTTACTCCTAGGTGTTCCTAGATTCCCTTACAGGTTTTAAATACTTTCCCTAAAATGAAGTTGCTAATTTAGTTCAAATTACAAGGTTCTTAATTGCATATTATTTACTATGTTGACCTCGCTTTTTACCATAAGTTCCCCTCTTTCCCTTATTATGTTTCCTCCATTCCTTAGTTTCCTAATTTTTATTATTCCCTTCTTTCCCCTTTTTATTAGAGCCAAAATGGCAGTTGTGCTATGTACTCTTTTTCTTTTATTATTAATTTAATATCTTTTTACACTTTCACAAGTTAAATAATTTATTTCTTCTTTACCTTTGATATCCACAGATTTTAATTAAGTTCTTAATCTCTTCATTTTACCCAAAAAATTTATGAAGTCCACAACCATTACTTAAGTGGTTTTTAGTTTAAAAATTTATTATTTTATTTTTATAAGGTATTTTTCTTAAGGGTAGACAAAATTTTACCCCTAACGAAGTTTTAGACTTAGGACTTAGATTCTGAACTAGGCGACATTATAATTAGGGAAGTTGTTTTTTAAAATTTCTTAATGAGATATTAGTCTTAGGCCATCTAGGTTCGTTCCTCTATCATCATCATTGCGACATGCCCTTCAAGACGCACTATGTGCTCCAAGGGTGCCACTCACCTATTTTGTTTCTTTTGCACGATGTGCCCTTCAGGATGCACCACGTCCTCCAAGGGTGCCACTCGCTTCTTGTGTTTCTTTTGCACGACGTGCCCTTCAAGATGCACCATATCCTCCAAGGGTGCCACTCACCTCTTGACTGATTGGTAGACATCAATAACCCTTGGAGTCAACACTCTGCCAGGTGAACTTGTGGGAGACTAAGGGCTTCTAAGGAATAAGGCCCCCGCCTTATTGGGGGCCCCTCAGAATCATTGTGAGCAACTGTCGCAGTCTGCCCTCACGGCATCGTGGTCCTCTCGAACTAGGTAATCGTTAACCTACAGTTCGAGCCATGGTGGGAGTGCTAGTAGGCTATGGTAGGGCTACTGTCCACACCTCTCCCTCAACCTCTTTGGTAGTCATGTGTGGCCCCTTTACTCCATATGTGAGTCTGTCTAGCAAGCTATCATCAGCCTGCATCATCAAAAATCGTGTCAGAACATGTCCACATCATATCATCTAATCAAATGCACTAAAATCATAGTAAACAATCAACCCCAATAACACACTCCCTGACTCAATTCGGAGTCCAAGGGTTCCATCGATGCCTCTACATCCTCAAGGTCCAAAACCGTGCTCACTCAGTAAAACTGAGTCAATAGCACCTGTCTTTGTCAATGCAGTAAAACATCATGTCATTTATCATAACACATCATAATCAAGGAAAAATATTTTAATATCATAATAGTCCAGATCACTTACGAGCAAGTGTCCTCAAAGAATAAGTTTTCTCAGTGCACCAGAGTGGGATGTTACATGCACCCCCTCTTGGTCTAAAATTCATCCCGAAGTTTCATAGTATAAGTGATAAAATAAGTGTATCACAGTATCATAAGTCTATCTATCATACAAAATTGGAAGTTGTTGGCGCATATCATATGCGTCCTCCCAGGTCACCGAGTGCAGACTATAATTGTCCCACTGGACCTTGACCTGATATACCATTCGACGTCGTAACTGTCAAATGCGATGATCTATGATGTGAACCAGCTCAGCTGTGAGTACTGCCTCATCTGATACCTGCAAGAAGCTCAGGTCAATCACATGTGTAGGATCACTGATATAATGTTTCAAAACAGATACATGAAAAACATCGATCATATTCCTCAAAGAATCAGGCAAGGCTAATCGATAGTCCACGGGCCCCTTTCTCTCCACAATATTGAAAGGTCTCACGAACCTAGGAGAGAGTTTAGCTCCCTTTCCAAAATTGATCGAACTCTTATGCGGTTTAACCCACAAGAAGACTCGATCTCCGACCTCGTAACTACGATCAACCTGGTGTGCATCAACATTACTCTTCTATTGATCCTGCGCTTCTTTAATCCTTGGTCCTATGGTTTGCATTTTCTCTTCCATTATCTGGATCGCTTCTAGTTCCACCAAGACCCTATCCTCAAGCTGATCCCAACTCAAGGGCATCTGACATGGTCACCCGTAAAGAAACTCAAAGGGTGCCATCTTAATGGTGTTTTGGTAACTATTGTTGTAAGCGAACTCCACTAGTGGCAAAGCTTCTTCCCAATGCTTTTGTTGGTCCATTACATACATGCGCAACATGTCCTCCAAAGTCTGGTTCATTCGTTGAGTCTGTCTATTAGTCTCTGGGTGATATGCAGTACTAAGGTTAAGTTGGGTTCCAAAGGCCTCTTGGAAAATTGTCCAAAATCGTCTAGTAAACACTGATCCTCGATTGGATATAATCCTCTTAGGCACACCATCTAGCCTCACAATCTCACTGAAGAAAACTCTAGCTATGTCAGGTGCATGATATGTCATACGCATAGGTATAAAGTGAGAACTCTTCATCAGAGTGTCTACTACTATGAAAATCAAGTCATGTCTCCTTGCTGTCAGTGGAAATCCAACAATAAAATCCATCGAAATAACCTCCCATTTCGATTTCAGAATGGCATGTGGTTGTAGTAATTTTGCTGGGTGTCTATGTTCAGCCTTTACCTGCTAGCACTCCAGACATCTGGCCACATAGCTGACTATGTCGGCCTTCATTCCCTTCCAAAAGAATAAAGGTTTAAGGTCTTCCCTCATCTTCGTTATTCCCGGGTGAGCCATGTAAACTGCTCTATGAGCCTCGCTCAGGATCAACATCCTCAACTCGTCATTTGATGGTACATAAATTTGACTTTTAAACCTCAATAAACCCTCGCTGTCAAATGAAAATCCCTCATATCACGGTACCATCATTGTGTTTTTTCTGATAAAACCCTCGAACTCTTTGTACCAGTCGTTGTCACACTGTAAAGTGAGAATATTCTCATGGAGATTCATCTGAAGAGGCAACACCACAAAGATGCATGGTCTCCAACTTAAAGCATCTTCCACACGGTTCATTGTTTCCTTTATGTAAGTAATCTCAAAGTCGTACTCGCTAAGCAATTCCAACCAACGCCGTTGTCACGCGTTCAGGTCGCTTTGCGTAAAAATGTGTTGTAGTCCACAATGATAAGTCTTTAGTTCAAATTTTCATCCAACAAGGTAGTGTCTCCAAACCTTCAAGACATATACGATGGCTAATAACTTCAAATCGTGTGTCATATAGTTCTCCTCATGCCTTCTCAGCTTCCTCGAAATGTAAGCAATCACTCATTCGTCTTGCATCATGAATCTATCTAAACCTTCCTTGGATGCATCTGTGCATACCAAGAAGTCCGCGCCCATGTCAGGGACCTTTAGTATTGGCACTGTTGTTAACAACTCCTTAAGCCTCCAAAATGTTTCTGCGCATTTCTCGGTCCAAACAAACTTTTTGTTTTTCTTCTGCAATTCCATGATCGAATTTGCTATCTTCGAAAATCCCTCAACAAACCGTCGATAGTATCTTTCTAAACCCATAAAGCTACACACTTCCATGACATTCATCGGCACAGGCCATTCCATAATATCCTCGACCTTGGTTGGATCTACGACGATACCTTCGTCATAGATGACATGCCCTAAGTAGTGAATCTTTGATTGATAAAAAGAGCATTTTGACAATTTCCCATACAATTTGTGCTCTCGTAGACACTGTAGTACCAAGCACAAGTGCTCATCATGTTCCTCTGTCGTACAAGAGTAAATCAAAATATCATCAATGAACACTTGGACGAACTTGTCCAAGTACTCACGGAACACCCCATTAATAAAACTCATAAATACCCCTGGGGCGTTTGTCAGTCCAAATGGTAAAACAGTAAACTCATAATGTCCAAATATCATCTTAAAGATGGTGTTAGGGACGTCATCCTCCTTGATCTATAACTGGTGATACCCTGATTGTAAATCTATCTTGGAGAACACCGTCACACCCTTCATTTGATAGAATAGATCATCCATTCTCGGCAAGGGATACTGATTCTTGATCGTGGTCTTGTTCAGTTGATGGTAGTCAATGCAAAGCCTCCATGATCCATCTTTCTTTTGTATGAAAATAATAGGTGCACCCCACGATGACACACTATGACGTATTAGTCCCAGGTCCATCAACTCCTTTAGTTGCATTTAGAACTCTTGTAACTCCGAGGTCGACATCTGATAAAGTTTTCTTGTTATCGGTTCAGTCCTCGGTTTTAGGTCTATGGTAAACTCCAATTCATTCTCCGGTGGCATCCCAGGTAACTCCTCCAGAAGCACATCTGCAAACTCTCTCACCAGCAGAAGGTGTTCTAGACTTTCCGCGACTCCCTTCTTGTTTAGCACAAGGATCGCATAAAGATTGCACCCCTTGCACATACTCTTCCGTAACTATAAGGAAAAGACGAACCTCAGGGAAACTCCCTGGTTTCATCCTACAATCACATGTCTCTGTCCTTCGTCATCAACTAAACTCAACCATTTTGTCTTACAGTTGAGTATCGCCTCATGCGATTCCAACCAATCCATACAAATCACGACATCGTAAGATCCTAAGATCGTGACATACAGGTTGGTCCTCATGACAAACTCTCCCAGGTTAAGGGAAAAACCCGTAACCTTTCCTCCAACCTTCTGTTTGGCTCCCGAAGCCATCTCTACAAAGCTAAACTCATCCTATTCGACTGGATTTACCTTAATCATTTTTGGCGCTACACCAGAAATGAAACTCTCGGTAGCACTAGGATCTATCAAAATACTGAGGGTCTAGTCAGCAACAGTACCTGTCATCTCGAGCACAGTCAAATGATGATGTACCTGGCGGTTATTCACCGTTGTGTGAATTCGATGGGCCTTGTCCATATCTCCCACAGTAGTGGGTCCTACTGATCCAGATGCTCGAGTTTTCTCCACAGGATAGTCGCGCTGGTAGTGTGGCTCCCCACACGTCCAACACCCCTTCTTCAGCCCAGTAGTCCTGGTACCCAAAGTAGAATATGACGACCCATCGACCTGGTACCTTGGTCTATTCTGCTGAATAGGCCTAAACTACTGTTGTTGCGGGCAACGCTGCTGCTGATGCAGTGGTCCCCGATAAGGTGTTCGCTGCTGAGGCGGCGGTCACCGGGGTGTAGTGAAAGTGGATCCCCTCTAGAAGCCATAATATCCCAGTGTATGTCTCACTAGTGTCTGGTGCTACTATGTTCCAAATGAAACCTTCCCTGCTAGTCTCGCTGGAGTCTTGGTCTGACCCCCATTGATAAGCTCCTTCTCTGCTATGAGGGCCTTCTAGATGACATCGTGCAAGTTTTGAGGCATCAAAATCCTAACCTTTGCATGCAGGCTATCGTTAAGGCCGAATACAAACCTATTTACCTTTAGTTTCTCGGTGTTAAGGTGTAGAGCATACCAGAGCAGCTCCATAAAATGGGCCTCGTACTTGGGCACCGTACAACCTCCCTGTCGCAAGGTGTTGAACTCATTGAGCTGACGCTCAATGAATTCCTCTAAAAGGTACCTCTCTCAGAATCATTCCTCGAACAGTTCCCATGACACATCTTCGACGACCATGTTCAGCTACAGTAGGAGCGTCTTCCACCATAGAAGAGAGCTCCCCTTTAGTTGAAAGACCGCGATGTGGACCTTCATGTTGGAGGTATAATCGTGAAGTGCGAAGCACATTGCCATGTTCTCCAACCATGCCTTGGAGGCTGCGCCATCCAAGGCACCAAAGAACTTGAGAAATTTGACCTTCTTGAGTTGACGGTGAATGCTATCAGTAACAGCCGGTGCGCACGGTAGAACCTTAGCGGGTGCCGGCACCCTGGCCTCATCTCTGTCCAAATGGTTGATCAGTGCCTTGAACATGCGCTGAAAGGATCTCATCATCCCGAATACATCACCAACTACTGTCTGCTCCTGTCCGAGAACCTGCTCATCTCCCTGGGGGTTAGACCCCTCCGACATGGATGCTACTAGGGGTGTCGCGCCTCCTCCCCTAGCACCCCGTCATCTGCCTCCGCGACATCCTCTAACCATGATTACCTGCACACACACAATCAACTTGATTAGCAACAGTAATATCAAATCATGTCAGCGAAGTCCGTAGCGATCCCAAGTCGCAGGCTGAACCCCGCTTTGATACCATATGTAACGAACCTCCTCATTATGCCGACAAAACTCTTAGAGCAAGTGCGATTTTTTTTTTTAAAGGTGTGTGTGGACGTGTACAAGGGAAATAAATACATTTGACTCTACATCACCACCTGACGACGAATAAGGCGCAAACCACGACGAACACAACAAGATGACACAAGATGCACAACAAGTAACTGCATGCATTTAATGATGATCAATAGACAATAAGTAAGACTAACTACCTGCCTATCCTACCCTGCAATGGTTAGGACCTCCAAGACACATAAGCAATGCTCAAGCCCAGGTTCTCATCGATTTTAACCATTTAAGGTCTCAGGGTTGGTGACTGTTCTAAGGAACATGGAGGTGTCTACATCCCGCATGACATAAGCAGACCAAGCAATTAAATGATCACAACCAAGTACAAAAATTATTAAATGAACAAACACGCCCTCTACGGAATGCACAAGTCAGAAGGACTCTGACAACGCCTAACCATTGTCAAGACAAGGTATTTCTACGACTCAATTGGCATTAATTACAGACCAAATACTCCATTTAAATTCCAATAATCAACAAGTTACCCAACCCAACCTTAAAATAATGTAAATTGAAATAACTGCAAATCCCCATTTACTAAATCATAATAATTTATGATACTTAGTTCAAGGACCTTATATTTTATGTGTCATCAATAACAGTAAAATTTCAATAGCATTACAATAAAATGATAATGTCATTATATCTTATATTACCATAACTTGCATTCAAAATAACAATACAATTACATATCATGTTATCAACCACTAACATTATATTTTATTTTATATTGCAATAAAATATTACCTTTACATATTACGGACACTATTTTACAGTGGAAATACAGTTACACATCACTATACCATTTATGTTATCATTTATAATAAAATTTCAATAACAGTACAATAAGACAACAACATCTTTACATTATATGGCCATAAAAGTGCAAATAAAAATAACATTTAAAATTTCACCTTATGTTATCTAACACTAACATTGCATTTTACTACTAGAATAAAATAGATTATCTCATCTAACTTAAATAAATAAGACTAGCTAAACAAGAAGATTTCTTTTTTACTAGAGGAGTAATCCCTCCTTGCCTTCTAAATTTCTAAAAGCACCACTCCTTGAACCTTATGAAGAATAAAATATCCTTTCAGTAATAACCTATCTTTTAGAAATCTAAAGGCATAGATTACCTTGAAATTATAACCTCTGACTTGTGTATCATTAATTCAAGGTTGTCAGAAATATAATCATTACACTCCTTCACATTATTAAGTTGGTGCCTTGTTGATCTACAACTAGAAAACTATTATAAAGTAAATACATCCACCATTACAAATGATATTGCCAACAACCCAATCCAGTAACGAATTACCCAATCACATTTCTATAACAATCACAGTACACCTTTACAACACAAAAGTGCCAGAGGGGGATTTTTCAGTAACAGAGTTACAAGGCAGATTGCTAGAACGAATTCTCAGATCTAAATTTACAAAAACAAAAATGCCCATACAACTATTGCCAGAATGAATTCTCAGATCTAATTTTACAAAAAC
Organism: Picea engelmannii; assembly: GCA_009831015.1. NCBI lineage: Eukaryota > Viridiplantae > Streptophyta > Pinopsida > Pinales > Pinaceae > Picea > Picea engelmannii. Next base: position 2,894,211 of record ML776877.1, on the reverse strand, counting down.
AAAAATGCCCATACAACTATTGCCAGAACGAATTCTTAGATCTAATTTTACAAAAACGAAAATGCCCATACAACCATACAACTATTGCCAGAACGAATTCTCAGATCTAAATTTACAAAAACAAAAATGCCCATACAACTATTCCCAGAACGAATTCTCAGATCTAATTTTACAAAAACAAAAATGCCCATACAACTATTGCCAGAACCAATTCTCAGATCTAAATTTACAAAAACAAAAAATGCCCATACAACTATTGTCAGAACGAATTCTCGGATCTAAATTTACAAAAATGAAAATGCCCATACAACTATTGCGAGAACAAATTCTCAGATCTAATTTTACAAAAATGAAAATACCCATACAACTATTGCCATAACGAATTCTTAAATCTAAATTTACACAAACGAAAATGCCCATACAACTATTGCCAAAATGAATTCTCATATCTAAATTTACAAAAACGAAAATGCCCACAGTGATATACAAAATGCCCACAGTAATAGAAAATGCCCATAGTAATATAAAAATGCCCACATCAATATAAAAATGCCCATTGTAATTTATAAACACCCATAGTGATATAAAATGCCCAAAGTAATATATAAAATGCCCACAATCACATATAAATGCCCACAGTCATATAAAAATGCCCACATCAATATAAATACACCCACTATAATATATATACGCCCAAAGTGGTATCAAACGCCCGCAGTACTATATAAAATGCCCACAGTCCTATAAAAACGCCCACTGTAATATGTAAACACCCACAGTGATATAAAAACGCCCACATCAATATAAAAACGCCCACTATAATCTATAAACGCCCACAGTGATATAAAACACAGTGATAAAATCTCTTTTATCCCAACCGTCATGCAACAACAGAGTAAGAAGAAATATTTTATAACTGTAACACAATTTCAATTGCCGAGGAACAGAAAGGAAAACCAATCAATCCGACGAGAACCCATACAGAGATAAGCCAAGTAGTTTTCATCTCACAAGCCAAGATAAAAATGATGATAACAATAAGAGAGGGCCAAGGTCCTAATATCTTCTATCATGCAAAATGAAAAACATATCGTTGCCTGATCACCTGCTCCGGGTGACGTCCGTGTGCTTCGTGCTACTCTCGCTCGACGACCATCGAGACCTCACCGGTACCTCCCAGCCAACGCTAGGGGTACTCTGCTTCCCCCTTAGCCCCCCGAGCCACAAAGGGGCCACACACTATCTAGATGGTACGTCTAGCTCCCATCTCACCTCGCAAGGCCGATCTACCACTCCTATCCGAGCTAGGAAATCCCAACTCCTCACAAGTAATCAATCAAGTCACAAATCTGGAAGCGTAACGTTACGCTAACAACCGATTCCCTTGTTCACTCTCTTCCCTTTATTTTATAGATTTTTTGAACTTCCATCTTTCCCTAAATATCATGTAAATTAATTTTTAATAAAAATCTTCTAAAAACTCTCCTTTGTGCAAGTGTCATCCATCCCCCACGTTTCTCCATTAACTATTTTCTTTAATTTATTAAATTGTCTTATTTCCTCAAGGTCCAAAACCCTACACACTCATTAAAACTGAGTCAATAACTCTTGTCTATGTCAATGCAGTAAACATCATGTCATCTATCATAACGCATCATAATCAAGGACAAATGTTTTAATATCATAATAGTCTAGATCACTTGCGAGCAAGTGTCCTAAAAAAATAAGTTTTCTCAGTGCGCTAGAGCGGGATGTTACACTATCCATTATGATACTATTAACAAGCCTTGGTTCCTAGGTAGAACATCCTCCACTTAACTCTTCATTGATTGACTATTGGATTGCCTCCCCTGCCAAACAACATTTGGTGGAGCCTAGGTCGCAGATCTCGATAGTCATGCCAGGACTGGATGACATCTCGCAAGATGTCGACACACTTATGAAGGTTATAGACGAGGTTATTTGACAACAACCTGGTCTTTTCGACAGTGATGACTCCCTGGGGACTGGTACCCTATCCTTAAATTCTACATAGGGGGATTTGAAATCCCATCAGCCTTCTTTTCTACTGTTAAGCCTTGTTTACCTCCCACTCTCACTGGTATTGTCCCCAATCCAACAGATTGTGTCAGTCAAAATGAAAAGGTTCCTATAGCTCACAGAGAGGCTAGTTTACACAGAGATATGACTCCCCCATCATCTTAGAAGAGAGAGATTTATCTTGCGGGTCTCTTCGGTAGCCGTCAATGGCTGTGGAAACCAAATAAATCTTATAGAAACATGGTTTTGGGGTCGGATGTGGGGCTCAAATAGGTGGCTATATTGGCATTATGTGGTCTTGTTGGTAGGGTTTCCTATTGTTATCTTTGCAATGTCACATTACAAGATTGGGTTAATAGTCACTCATTTCCCTTTTTAGGTTACGCATCGGAAATCTTACACCTAACCAAGGGATGGTTAGGTTTCACATGGAAGTCCCCAAAAAACTTGTCCTTTCTGTTGGAGTGTAGGTGGGTTTTGGGGGGTGGAAACCTCATCCTAAATCGTTGACGTGTTTCTTTCAACCCAACTTTTGAGTACTTTCAGTTGCGCCATCTGTGGGTGCTTCTACCAGGCTCACCCATTAACCTATGGAACAAAGTAGCACTCATGGCGATCAGAAACTCTCTTGGTTCTTTTATCTCTATGGATATTCATAACCTTACCACTACGATTAGAAAGGTGGCGTGGGTCTTGGTTGAAATTGACATACATAGTGGAATACCAAAAGTCTTAGAGATTGAATGGTGGAGTCGTAAGACTCTTCAAATACTTGATTACCTAGGAATTCCTTTTAGGTGTATAATTTTCCATTACACCGGTCACCTTCAACAGGATTGTAAAAGATGGGTTTCCATGGATGATTCAAAGGACACGAAGTTACAAGAGAATTTGTATAACTCTTCACCTGAGGCTACGACAAGTGACTTCAGGGATTTCCTCTTTCCGACGGAGGTCACTAGCCCATCCTCGCCCTCGGAGAGTCTCTTGGGTATGTTAAGTTCATACTTCCCTACGTTTTTTTCTACTTTAACTTGTTTTGAAAAAGAGACTTTGGATGTAGCTGGGTGGTTAAAACAAAACACTTATTTTGAGAAGAGGCCCATGGTGTTGGCTTTGGTTTCTTTTGGTCCCGATGGCGGGGGTTCTTTTCGGAAGATGGAAAAGGATCCCATGTTTTTACCTCCTTCGTACGACATCATCCAGGAAATGTAAGGTGCTCTGATCATTTTTCTATTTATCTCAAATTGGCTAAGTCTCTTAACAAGCTAGGTTCTCCCTTCAAATATGTTTCCTCCTTGGTGGAGGTAGAGGATTTCAAAAGGTTGGTCAAATATTGTTGGATTCCTTTCCATTCTTACTCTAATGAGTCAGCTAGTGATCAATTTGGATCAACCCTACAAAATCTCAATACGTTAGTGTTAATATGATCCATGGAGTGAAGGAAGTCTAATGATTTAAATCTTTGTCCAATACAAGAAAACTTGTTCATTGTCTATGGAAAGATGCATCTTGTTCAATCTAGCGCATAGGAGATAGAAGAGTGTCAGTGTTTGGAAGCATGAAAGAATACCCTTCTACTGGAACAAGAGAAAATTTGGAGGTAGAAAAGTTTATCTCTTTGGTTATATGCAGGGTATCAAAACTCTAAATATTTCCAAAATTATGCCAATGAAAAATGAAACTTCAACTTGATATTGAAGCTTTATGATTGAAATGGAAATAAGGTGTGAAGGTTTCCTCAAATAGAATGTTTAGGTGTTAATGATTTCTCACAATTGTTCAAGGATCCTAGGTAATCAAATGTGGGGGACATGTTAAAATTTATTTCTATCTTCCCTCGCATGGTAGAAGAAGAAGATATCAGGGACCTATTTTGGGAAATTTCTTTGAATGAGATTCAAGTAGTAATTGGGTCATTGAAGATGGACAAATATTTGGGTTCAAATGGATGGAATGTGGAATTTTATAAGGATTTTTTTGATATCATAGGAGAGGATCTCCTTTAGGTTTTGGAGGAAATCTGATGCTCCAAAAAATGCAGTCACAGTATCAACTCTTCTTTTATTGTCACCATTCCAAAAAATGACTTATTCCTTCCTCCTTTGATGAATTTCTCCCTATAGATCTATGCAATGGGATATATAAGATAATGGAAAGAATCATTGCAGTAAGACTATAACCTTTTCTGGATTATGTAATTTCTCAGGCTCAAATTGGATTTCTGCATGGTTTTCTCATCAATGAGGCAATTGGGTCATCTCAAGAAGGTATTCAATCTATGAAAGTCTCTTGTTAGTTAGTTTCTATTTCAAAAGTAGATCTAGCGAAGGCATATGATCATGTTTTGTGGCTATTTCTAAGACTTCTCCTTATACACATCGATCTCAAGATTAGCATGGTTAAAGAGATAATGGCATGCATGTCAACAATCTCCTTTGTGATCTTGATCAATGACGTGTGCCTAAATTGGTTGGGGGGGATTCCCCTAGTTGACCAATATATTGTCACATTCATTCTTAAAATGGGTTTTTAAATTGTAAAAAACAAAGTCAATATATTATAGGTATTGGGAGGGGCGATGTGGGGTATCAGGGGATATAAAAAGGGATATCTAGTAAAAATAGGGGTTTCTTTCAATGGAAAGATGTATTGGAAGGGGGTTTCAACAAAATAAATTTTGGAGGTATTTTCCAATATCTAGTGAAATTAGGGGTATACTTTCATATCCCATGAACGAAGGTGTTATGTCATAGGTTCATTGAGTGAAGACTCAGTTAATTTGGCATACTTTCAACACCTGTCTAATACCTTTTTCCTTACCATTTTCCACTGATTATTTTCTTTTCGATGCCTCCCTTATCCATATTTTTCTCACTTTTTATCAAGGTATGAATCTTTCCCCATATGTCATTTTTATGTCATTATTACATATTTATTAAAAAACTTGTTACTTTCATACACTAACACTACTAAACATGAGAAATTATAGTGGTTTTCTTACAGTAGCTATAACTCCTTACAGTGGCTGCAGTTCCTCATTGTTTTTGCAACTCTGAGCATAATACAATTGTCGCAACTCTAATTGCACACTGCATTACAACAACTTTGAGTACAAAGTGGATCAACACAACAATCAACATTACAACTGATAGTTAGGAAACATTCCTCACATAGGAAAGTGACAGGAGGCAAGAGGACATGCAAAAGAGAAATTAGTTTTCTAACCAACTGTTGCTCAATTGATCCAAGTCAACACATACCCAATATTTACTAAAATTTGGCAATATCAATGTAAATGAATGTACATTCTTATTCTCATGGTTGTCCATCCATCTGTTTGTGTTATTTTAGACATGACTTGTACTGTATAAGAACCCGAGATTCCCTAGATCTTGGGGGAGAATTGTTATAGCGATAACATTCGGTTGTTATGGTAAATTTCAAGACTTCTACAATATAATTCATTTTCTTCTCTTGTTTATGTGATGGTGTGTTGAGTACTCATGTTATTTTTATTTCGTAGACTAGTGCCTTTTCTAAGGGGGTAGGGACCCCTCCTTGGTTAAGTACCACATGTATATTGCAAAGTAGGATTTAGCATTTCAATTATGCTCATTTAATTATGCAGTTATTTTTTATTCTTACATTGTCACAACTCTAGATTTTGTATAATAGTTGATTGTGGTTTAGGTGTGGATAATGTTTGGTTTCCTTATGTCGTGAATCCTGAAATTTTAAGTTGCAAGTTGATGTTGATTCAATTCTTGTAAGTTTTTAATCACATACATTGTTGCAACTCCTGTTGTTGCCATTTTCATTGTTCTAGCTTCGTTGTTGCAACTTGCATTGCCACAACTTTTGTATTGTAGCTTCATTGTTTCAACTCTCATTGTTGAAAATCACGTTGTTGTAACTTTTGTTCTATAGCTCTGTTGTTGCAACTTTTTTTGCAACTTTACTTTATTCTTCTTTCTTTCATATTTATGACAACTCTATTTTTTAGTAGTTTAGTATTGATATTCTCTTGATTTTGCAATCATCATTGAATGCACAAACATATAATTGTTATCACAATTCAATATCAGCATTATATTTGTGAAAGTCACCATTAGATGATAACTTAACTTTACTTTTTGGAAGTGTGGTTTATTTTATGAAAGTTTGATTTACTTTCCACATGTGTGATTTACTTTATGCAAGTGTGATTTACTTTCTGCCAGTGTGATTTATTTACTGCAAATGTGATCTACTTTCTGTCGGTGTGATTTAATTTCTGCAAGTGTGATTTCCTCTTTCTACAAGCATGACATTTGTTTCCCTACAATTCAAGAAGTAGTATACCCTAGTGACTTAAATAGGTTGTTCCATAAGGTTACAACCTCTTTGTCACTTTGGAGATGGTTACAAATAATTTGTCTCTCTCTCAGCAATTTCACATCTTCTAGAGAGAGAAAAATAAATGCTTTCAAGCAACAAGCGACATAGAAACTTAGGAAAACAAAGAGAAAATAAAATATTAGGCCCACGCTTATATTGGTGGAAAGGTTTGTACTGTGATCAAATAATAATATATAATTTCAAGAAGGTGTTCATATCAGTGTTCAACAACTTCTCACATAAATCCATGCATGTTCTTCTATCAAAATTGCCTTGCAAAGTGCTTATGTGTTGCTCTCAAGCTAGGTAGAAACAAAGAATTGTGCTCTTTCTACAACAACTAGAAGACCAAGGAAGCCATCCCCAAGTGCACTTGATCATTTGAAATGAATATGCAACATCAATTAATAATAGTAGTAGTAATAATAATTACATTGTATCTTATGTTGGGTACACAAATTCTTACTTGCATTATAGATCCATATTTGGAGTGAAGGAAAATAACAAGAGAGAATTTTGTAATATTCATATTTATGCACCTCTTGTATTCATTAAATCGATAAGTCATCTATCATATTTAAAATATCCTAATTAGTGTCGTAGATGTATTTCTTAAGGAGGGTTAAGAGTAGACACAAAGTAATAATATACTTTTCCATAGTATAATCCATCTATACACCTTTATTCCTACACATAGTCCAATGAAGTTTTGTACTATTGATATGCTTCGACCATGGAAACCATGAAAGAATGTAACATCAACCATTGAGTGGCCACATTGATTTCAGCGATGCTATAACATAAAACAATAGGATTTATTGATCTCAGTGATATAATAATAAAAGATTGAGAGCAATCAGAGAATTGCAATGCTAATAGACATTAAGTAGTTGCATTGATTTCAACAATGGTATAACACAAAACAATAAGGTTTGTTTATTTTAGAGATGATATAATGAAAATTTATTTAGAACAATTAGTTGCATTGATTCGGTAATGACATAATGAAAAACAATATGATGAAAATTGATTTAGTAATGATACAATGAAAAATGATTTAGAATTAATCAAGTAGTTGTATTGATTTTAACAATGATATAACCCAAAACAATAGGGTGCATTGATTTCACTTGTAATACAATGAAACATTATTCAATGCATTCCTAGAAGAAAGGATACCAAGTAAATTGATCTAGTACATTGATTTCAACATCCAACTAGTGTAAGTTATGAAGTGAAGTAACTTTAACAATAACAAAATGGAAACCGATTTCAAATTACCTATTATAAGTTGAATTTCACTAGTTTGTTTGGTTGAGTATGATTCATCTATTAGTATTTGTACATTAAAACCATTATAATATTATATATATGTTAAGATATAAAAAATACATTGATATATATGTAATGCATTAAAACCAAAGTATGCAATAAAATGTAAAAAGAATTATGAGAAACATATGATATTGGAGAAAGAAACTATTAATATTGCAAATAAAAAAGAGAAAGTATGACCTTCAATGCAATATTATATATCTAGAGTTAAAGTTTTGAATGGTATTTCAAATCAACTTCTTTTCTCATGTTATTCATATGAAAATTTGATATTGGTCATTACTATCTATTATTTATTATAGGGATACTATTACTTATAGTATTCTCTAAATTAAAAATAATACTTAGTAAATTTCAAATGATCAGATTCATCTAAAACATATCATATTGATGATGATACTTAGAAAATTTCAAAGGATCAATTTCATCTAAAACATCTACATAAATGTATTAATAGTTATCTAAAGTTTTGATGTTAGAGCATGGGTAGATCCATCTTAACTCGATATCAATTATGCTCCAAAACCCTGATATCTCTCCAAATACAAATTTTTTTAGAGTGTAAAACTTGAAAAAATGTTTATATCTCAAAGAATTTGATACCTCCCTTAAATAAAAATTAAAAAGAAATATAAAAATAAAAAACTTTAATACTTAAATCTCTTTTTAAATTTTAAAATGATTACAGCTATAGCCTTTAAACATTAAAACAACTTTGATATTCAAATCTTTGTGTCATTTATGGATGATGTGAAATTTTCATCAATATAGCTCAAATTGACAGACAAAGTTGTGAGAATGAAAACAACTTTGATATTCAAATATTTGTGTCATTTATGGAGGATGTGAGATTTTCATCAATATAGCTCAAATTGGCAGACAAAGTTATGAGAATGAAAACAACTTTGATATTCAAATCTCTGTTTCATTTATGGAGGATGTGAAATTTTCATCAATATAGCTCAAATTGACAAACAAGAGTATCAAAGAGGAGCTTTTTCTTATCCCATAGCCAAAGGTCTGCTAATTTAGAATTATTTTCATGTCCATGATAAGCTTTCCACCCTCCATTTATCTTTTTCTCAATGTTATAGTTCCAATTGATTTTGCAATGAACATTTCCTCCAAGATATTATTGTCATATACAAAATTATCATAGGTGATCTTGTCGGATTTAATGATCATAACCTTCCTTACAATATATGGGATCTCTGTCACTTACAATAATATTTAGGCTTCCATGTAGCTTTTGAATTGTCTCCATGAATGCGGTGGAAATTGTACTGTATTTGAAAGGATGATGGAGTGCACAAAAGTGTGTGTACTTGGTCAGGTTATCAACAATCACAATGATGACACTCTTTCCTTCAGAATTCGGTAACCCTATGATTAAATTCATGCAAACCTCCTCCCAGCACTAACTGGAGATGGATAATGGTTGTAAAAGACATGGGGTCTTAATTTTTTCCATCTTATTTTGTTGGCAAACCAAACATTTTGCAACAAAACATTAAACATCAGTTTTAAGGACATCCCCAAAAAAATCCTTCTTGACCCTATGGTAGGTTTTCAAAAATCTAGAGTGCCCTCCTACCGGAGAGGTGTGCAATTCCAGGAGTATCTTTTGTTTTATTTGGGATTTCTTCCATAAATATAATCGATCTATGTACCATAATGAGTCATTTTCACATGTAAATGTATTTGATGCACTGGAATCCTACTGCAACCTTTGAATGAGAATCCACACGTTTTTGTCATTATTCAATTCATCCCTCACTTCTATTATCCAATTGGGTTGGATGATTGAGATAGCACAGAGAAAGGCCTCAACATCTTCATCATTGCTTGAGAGTGCATCTGCCACAACATTTTTTTTCCCTTTTTTGTAGATTATTTCAAAACCATAACCCAACATCTTGGTCACACATTTTTGTTGTTCTTCTGAAGCTAGTTTTTGTTTGAAGAAGTATTTAAGACTATCATGATCTATTTTGACCTTGAAGTGCCTACCTATTAGGTAAGGGCACCATTTCTTCAATTCATGTAGTATTTCCATCATTTCCTTCTCATAAATGGGCTTGTGTAAGTACTTTCCATTGAGTGGTCGACTTTCAAAATAAAGGGGAATTCCTTCTTGCATTAGAACAACACTAATGTCATTTCTCGAGGCATCACATTCCACAATAAAGGTTTTTGTGAAGTCTGGTGTGGTCAAGCCAGGAGCTTTGTACATCATCTTTTTAAGTTGTTGAAAAGATTGAGTTTATTTTGGAGTCCATGAACATGTATCCTTAGTTAAAATCATTAAAGGTGATGTTATTCTTCCATATCTCCAAACAAGCTTGCGGTAGTAACCCCTCAAACCCAAAAATCCTCCAGGATTCTTCAATGTTTTGGGAATCGACTAGTCCATCATGCCATTAATCTTGTTAGGATCTACCTTGACACCTTCATGAGATACAATATGACCCAAATACTCTACCGCATTTACCCCAAAGAAACATTTGGATGGTTTGGCATATAGTTGTTTGTCCTTTAGTAGTTTTAGCACCTTGTCTACATGTCGAACATGATCCTCCCAAGACTTGTTATAGATTATTATATCATCAAAAAATACTGATAAAAAGTTTTGAAGCAAGGGATTGAAAATGGAATTCATCAACCCTTTGAATGTGGAAGGTGAATTTGAAAGTCCAAAAGTCATGACCAAATATTTCTAATGGCCTTAATGAGCTCAGAATGTTGTTTTTGGGATATCTACTTCCTTAATTCTAATCTAATGATACCCTGAACGAAGATCCAACTTTGTGAAGTAGATTGCTCCATGCAGTTCATCCAACAATTCATCAATGATGGGAATGGAAAAATTATCTTTAATAGTGATCTTGTTGAGCTCTCTATAATCTGGACACATGCCATGAGACCTCTTTCTTGAGTACCATGACCACCAATGTAGAATAAGAACTTTGTCTAGGTCTAATAATGCCAGCTTCTAACATTTCTTCAACCATATGCTCAATTTAACTCTTTTGGGCATAAGGGCATCTGTAAGGCCTGACGTTAAGAGGAATACTCCTAGGAATTAGGTGAATAGAATGATCATAATTTTGAGTGTGTGGAAGACCTTTAGGAATATATTCAAATGCTTTGTAATGCTTATCAATGATCCCTTGGATATCTAGGGGAATAGATGGCTTAGATGTTTGAACATCTAGTGAGCATAGTTGTACAATTACACCCTGATGCCCCTTTTTCAATAATTTGTTCATGCCATTAGAGCTTATCACCTTACTAGGTTTCCCTATGATACCCCTTAACTCAATTTCCTTTCCTTCCATTGAAAATTTTATGAAAAGTTCTTGAAAATTAAAACCCATTGTTCCTAATGATTGTAACCATTGGACTCCTAGTATGACATCAACACCACCCATGGGTATAGAAACCATTGGACTATTCAATACACATTAACCCATAGTAATATTGATTTTATGGCATTTTCCTTAGCAATTGATAGTTCCTCCATTTGCAATCATTACTTGAAACTATGGCGCTAGATATATAAAACAATTGAGAGATTTTGATAATTTATAGTGAATAAAATTATGAGTACTACCATAATCAATTAGGACTATTACCTTTTGATTTTTGATATATCCTTCGATCTTGAGGGTTTAAGGAGTGCTAATTCCATCCAATGCATTACATGATATCATGGGAGTCAACTCTTCAGAAGAAATATCTTCTACGTTTTCATCTTGAGATGGTTCTTGTTCTTGTTCTTGTTCTTCTTCCTCTTCACAATCTATCCATAATAATTCCTTCTCACCACACTTGTATCCCTTACTATACTTGTTGTCAAAATTAAGGCATAAACCTTTTTCTTTTATTTCTGTTGGCTGTGGAGCCTGATTATCTTCCTGATTTAGAGGTCTTTTACTTTCAATTGTGTTTATACTCCATGAAGTATTTACACCCCAGAAGTATGTACACTCTTCCACGTGGGGGAGAGCAGAGCAGGGGTACCCCCTCTGCGGGGTCTGAGGGGGCTATCCCCTTGACTGGGGGGTCTAGGGGCAAGCAGGCCCCCAATGGGGGTTTAGGGGTGAAGCCTCCGAAGCAAAAATTGCCTTGTAAAAGTATATTGTAATTTCATTGTAAATATGGACCATTCATTATAAGGTTGCAGATCTAAGGATAGAGATTATGTTAGGGTTTTTTTCCCTAGAAGGAAACCCTCTTTTATGAGGGAAATGTATTATGGCTATGTATGTTGGTGAGTATTGTATTCTGAGAGAGGATAATGTGAGAGAAAGAAGAGGAAGTTACAACGGGTTTTGTTGTAGGTTGTATCCCTTCATTTGCTAGATAATAATAAAGAAAGGACCTGGCAATTTCTCTGGTGGACATAGCCCACATTGGGTGAACCATGTAAATCTATGTCTCTCTTGTATTCTGTATATTTTGTGTTTTGTTTCTGCATTTGTTTTATTTTATTGCTCTGTGGTCCTATTTTTCTAACACTTTCCTCCAATTGTTGAGGTGTCAACCTTGTAGGTTGAGGTTTTTTAGAAGGAATACTATTCTCTCTATAGATGTTAGGAGTGGTCCTTCTATTAGTGATCCAGATGGATCTCGGTGGCCACCCACCTTTTTCAACTGGCTCAAAACAGTTTTCTGGCAATTTTGGCAATTTACTATTTTTGGCAGTTTTTAACTTCCAGGGCCAGTTTGAAGGCCCAAATGAAGGTTTTTCGATATAAAGGTCCTAAATTATATTCAAAGGCATAATTGATCCCCCAAAATGAATCATATTTACAATACCTTTCCAACAAGCTATCACACGCTTAAAATGAAGATCGTGTGCAAAAGTTACGACCCCGGGAAGTTGATGTACCCACTTACCCAAACGGGGCCCACATGACTTTTGGTGCTTCATCTACTAGAGTTAGGTTTTTGGATGTCTAGGGTTTTTGGAATTCCTGTTTATTGTAAAAATACCTTCAGAGCCTCATTGTAACCATCTTCTTGTGAATGGGAGTAGCCATCACATCTCTTCTCAGAAATAAGCTTCCAACATTCTAGCAAGTCTTTCACTCTGTATTTTTATAGTCTCTGTACATTTCTTTCATTAATAGAAATTGTGTATTAGTGTATATCTGTGTTTATGGTTACATCTCTGATACATTTATGTTATATTATTGAATATCTATGATATCTCTGTGCATTTCTTTATTATATCTTCGATCTCATTTTGTGCCGAAAATAATCTGGATCAAGTAGCCATAGACATATTTTTACTTTCAACATTTCTCGCCACCCTAAAATCATTCTCCAATGATTTGGGTTCCCAAAGGAGAACCTCATGTTGAATGTTTTCCTTTAAATTTTCTATGAATACATTAATCGGGTGCTCATTTGGAATAATTGTTACCTTTATATTCAATCTTTGAAAGTTCTCAAAGTGCTTCTCAACTGAACCCTTTTTTCTTGATATTTATCAATTGGCTAAAGAAGGTATTTCTCCGTGTATCCTCATAGTGTGCTATCATTTATTTCATGAAAATTGTCCAAGGTACAAGTGATTTGCGAAAAAAAAGCCATTGATACCACACAAATTGATTGGGTTCTAAATATAAAGAAGCAATATTTACCTTTTGTATGTGTGGCACATCATGTAGATCAAAGAACTGTTCCATCTAAAGTATCCATGTGATTTTATCCTTGCCATCAAACTTCCTCATATCAATCTTAGCAAAGGGGTTGGTCTTCAACCCAAAGTTGTAGTTTCTCTAATGTTTATTCATCTTTCTTGTGTCCTCATTATACATTTCATGGGATACATTTTCACTTTCAGGTGGCCTCTCTATTAGTAAATTTTTCAATCCTGCCATGATATCCCTTTTTAAAGCATCCATCTTAGTATCCATTATTGCCTCAAACTTATCTTCAGTTGAATCCATCATCCCTTGTAGTTCATATTTTTTTATTGTCTTATTTTGTAAATCATTTATGTCCCTATGCAATTCTTAACCTTCATCAAGAGTCCAAGTAGGACTATCTGAAGGATTATTTGGTGTATAAGTTCCCTTTTTTGGTGGCATGTTGGCCAAGTATCACTTTTAAACCTTGATTTCAAGGTGGTTCTGCTAGACAATATTTCTTTTGTTGTATCTCTAAAATTTTGGCCCTTCTGGGTCTGAAAACTTCATTTTGTAGTTCTTTGATACATCTTCTCTGCAAATCCATAGGTCTGATAAAAGTTGGATGTTCAAGTGGAAGTTATGGTAACTTCCCCACACCTTTTTTATTTTTGGCCCTTCTAGGAGAGCGTACTTCTAAAGCGTGCCAAGAGCTCAATATCTGATATTTGATTCTGAAAATTTCACCAAAAATACTACAGACTGTCCACTATCCAATGCAACTGATCTCACTTAATTTGGATACTCATTGAAGAAGATATCATTATTTTACCTGGGACAATTGTTTGACACTAATTAATATGACTAGTCAATTACCTTATCTTACATAGGGTGTATCTACAAAATTAGGATGACCCAAAAGTTGAAATTTTTATCACAGATACCTTGATAATTTCTCTAAATATCCTCCACGTTTTATGGTTTGAAACATCACAAAAAACATTTTATAGAGAAAATTATGCAATGACGAAATTCAAGATGATTCCAGAACTCCATCTTACAAAGGCTATATCTCTGAAATTATAAGGCTTCAGGAGATTAAATTTGAATCCCATGTACCTTAATATGTCTATTAAATATCCTCCAAGGGGTTCCTTTTGAAATGTTGTAGAAACAATTTATAGCTAAAATTCCAAGGTGTCTCAGATGAAGCAACGAAACCCCAAGACCTTGAGCTTTGATACCAAATGTTAAGAACCAAATATCAAAAGAGCATAAAAAACCTCAGAATAAGTACTCAACACCTTGAAAAAGAGAGAATTTCAGAGAATAAGCCTCTCCAAGAGGGAAACTTTCTTATACACCACATAAATTTACAAATACAAGATGATTCCAAATGAAAAGGTCTCCTTGGCATATATATAGGAGACTAGGAGGTACAATTACAACTAATGGACCCAAACCGACATAAATAAAATAACAATATTAATGTAATATTCCCTAATTAAGGGGTAATGTGCCACTATTTAGGTCTTAACAATGTGTATGGACAAAAAATTGTATTTTTTACTCTGGAGTGAGCAAAAATGGGAAATTAACTCTGTTGATAGAAATGGAAGGCCATCAAAGTAATATGCATGGAGTGTGGCATTTTTTTCTATAACAATGGTGTACCACCTATCATCATAAATGGAATTGTAACATCTAGCTCTAGCACACTGAGAAAACTTATTCGTTGAGGACACTTGCTCGCAAGTGATCCATATTATTATGCTTTTAAAACATTTGATTTTGATTATGAGGAGTTATGGGTTGATGACATGTTGTTTTACTGCATTGGCATAGATAGGTGCTATTGAATCAGTTTACTGAGTGTGCGGGATCTTGGACATCAAGGATGTAATGGCATCAATGGAACCCTTGGACTCCAGATCGACTCAGGGAGTGTACCATTGGGGGTTTGATTGTTTTACAATGATATTAGTGCATCTTATTAGAGGATATGATATGGATATAATTTTACATGATTTGTTGATGATGCAGGATGATGATAGCTTGGTGACCAGACTCACATGTAGAGTAAAGGGGTCACGCACGACTACGAGATATGGTGAGGGAGAGGTGTGGACAGTAGCCCTGCCACAACCTACTAGCACTCCCACCATGGATCAAAATATAGGTTAATGTTTACCTAGTTCGAGACGACCCACGATGTCGTGAGGGCAGCCTGTGACAGTCACTCATGATTATTGTAAGGGGCATGTAATAAGGCACGGGCCTTATTCATTAGAGGCCCTTAGTCTCCCACAAGTTCACCTATCGGAGTATTGATTCCAGGGGTTATTGATGTCTACTAAGTCAGTCAAGAGGCAAGTGGCACCCTTGGAGCACGTGGTGTGTTCGAAAGGGCATGTCGCGCATGAAAAATAGAGAGAGGCGAGTGGCACCCTTGGAGCACGTAGTGCGTCCTGAAGGGCACATCACGCAAGGGAAACATATTAAGGCGAGTGGCTCCCTTGGAGCACCTAGTGCGTCTTGAAGGGCATGTCACGTTGTTGATGATAGAGGAATGAACCTAGATGGCCTTAGGATGAATAACGTGTTAAGAAAGTTTAAAACAAATTCCCTAACCAAATGTCACCTTGTACGAAAATTTAAGGTTAAAGTCTAAACTATGCTAGTGGTATAATTTTACCTCTCTATATAAAAAAAAAATAATAATAAAAAAAAAAAAAA
>ML776877.1:2771236-2878003 GCA_009831015.1 Picea engelmannii | reverse complement strand
AATTAATTGTTTCAAAAAAATCTGTTGGATTAAAATTAAAAAAAGGGAATTAATTGTTTTATTACTTGGATAATTTAAAATATACTAATTAAATGAGAAAAGGGAAAAAAAGGGTTAATTTCCACACCTTCCTTTTTGAGTTCTAAGAAAAAGGGGAAAGAGGGAAAATCTAAAATATTAGGAAACTAGGAAAAGAGGTAAACATAAAAAGAGAAAAAGGGGAACATAAGGGAAAAAGCGAAAAGTCACACTTAGTAAAAAATCTACCATTTAAGAGCTTTCTAATTTAAACTGAATTAACAATTTAATAATAGGGAAGGCCATTAAAACCTGTAAGAGAATTTGGGGACACTTAGGAGTGATTCTGGGAGTAACTCCAGGTGGGTGAGGGAAATAAAGATAATTAATTAATTAAAGAAATTAAATTATGGAGGAATGTAGGGGATGGGGGACACTTGTACGAATAATTTTTTTTAGGAATTTATTTTTAAACTTTAATTAAATGAGAATTTAGGAAAGAAAGGAAGTTCGAAACTCTATATAATGAAGGAAGAAGAAGGATGAAGGATCTTCTTCTTCTATTTGCGTAACATTATGCTGCGGAAATATCTACTCAACTGACTTAACTTGTGGGAGCTGAGATACCCAGCTCGATGAGGAGTGGTAGCTCGACCTTGAGAGGCGAGCTTGGAGCTAGTCGAATCTCTGGATAGTGTGTGTGTGGCTCCTTTGTGGCTCAAGGGGATAAGGGGGAAGAAGAGTACCCCTAGCATTAGCTGGGAGGTACCAGTGAAGTCTTGACAGTCGGCAAGTGGGAGTTGCATGGAGAGCGCAGGACATCACTCAGTGCGGGCGATTAGGCAATGATACACTTTCTTTGTTTGTATGGTAGATTGTTGTAGGATTCATGATTTGGATCTACATGTTTATTTTGGTAGGTAACTGGTTGTCTAGATTCATGAATGAAATCTGTATGGCCTAGCTAGTTGATTGATTGGCTTCCCATGACCTTCGTTTCCTCCATAACACAACATTTCCCTTAATCCTTAATGACTTGTTAGACATACATTTTCAATACTAATAGATACCTACATACTTAAAATACACAATGATTTATCTCCTGCATCCCCTTTATTCAACAATTCTCTTACACTAAGTTAAGTGGTTGACTGTGTATTGTAAACCAACGATTGCATGCTGAGTTGACTACGTTTCGCCTCTTCTGGTCATCCATTACCTTCAGCTTGACCAAGATTTCTATTTTGTTTGACAAAAAATTTTCCGCTTGTTATGACAACGATTTTCTTAATTCTAGTATTTCCCATTTAATAGAACTCAAGAAGGTTGCAGTCACATGGACTCTGAGGTTTTTAAAGCTCAATTTAATTTGATTAAACTCAGATCCAACAACATTGACGAGGTTACTTGCTTGAATGTTTCTCTCCAGCCTATCCTGCTTCCAATTGAGTTCGATCTGTGTTGATAGCAGTAACCCCCAGTGATTGGTAGTGACTGACAGCGACCCCTTGAAGGATTAGTCAACCTTTTATGGTTTCTCTTTTAATGCACACATTTCATGATTGCGTTCCTGATAGATAATAAATGATAAATTAGTGTTTTCAGTTTGGGCTGGACCCCGTATTCTAATAGCCATAAGTAGCAAATGTCCTTGGTAAAGGGGATTTATGGTGATTGTGTGATAGAGAATGAGTACTTAACTGATGACAAAGTTTCTTTACAACGCATGAAGTAGATGTTTACAACAACCACGCCCTTTTTCTATCTTCTTTTTATTTTATTTTTATGAGAGCGTTATCTATAGCTATTTCTTGGGAAGATGACCATCAAGCATTTATTATTTTTAGATATCACTATCAAATGGAAATATCAATATCAGATATCCATAGTTAATAGGTTCAGATATTAATTTAGTCAGCCATGATGTACACTTAATTCTTACAACGATAATGATGATTCCTAATTAGAGGTTAACCTATGCTTCATAATGTTATTTTGGGCAATGTATTTTAACTTAGAAGTTAGGAAAAATTATTCCTTGGGTACAGATTGGGAATCCTTATCAATTGTTGTCTAAGTATTAATTCATGTTAAATGATAAATTCCTTAGAAGTGATACATTATGGGGTCCACGGATTCCTAGTTTAGTGTCGTATAGAAATGTAAAAGTGGTTGATTAAGTGAATTAATCAACCCCTTTTTTACCAGAAGGGTTGGGCGTTACATGAAGAGTGTCGTATTAGATTGGTCAGTTACTGGGCTTGAGTAGTCTTTTAAGGTTAAGTTAGTTAGTCAACATTTCTTAATGTTGTTCAGTTCCTAACTTAGTTCACCTTATGATAATTGTTATGACCCTAGTAACTTGATAATAGATCACTCCTTCATAGTTAGACATCATGTGTAACAGGTAATGATTGGGTTGTTGAAATTGTGTTCTAGTTTGCGTATTCCCCTTCTGAGTGACATCTTCAGGCATCTCTTCGACCGATGGCTTGGGGTGCGAGTATAGTCTTCTTGGCAGTGATTTCAGTTCCTAGCATGTCAGAGTTTCCTAGATTCCTTAGTCCGGATAGCTTATGTTGTGCCGAGGTTATTGACGCATCTATCACTGGGAATGACAGGATTGTTGATGCGGGGATCATGGTGTGCCCTATGGGATAGCGGCGAACGAGACCTTGACCGGAGTCAGTGCGTTTGGTGTGAGTTGTCGGGTGTTGCAAATTGCTTGGTGCCTGGGTTGAACACCTTCAGGCGTTAGGTAGGTGCATCTTGAGGTTCTCGTCTTGCTCGTCTAGGTCGTTGTGTAGGGATGGGGAGGTTTTCCATCATCTTGTAGGCATGGTCATGTTGTGTTGGACGGGTAGTCGATTCTCCATGTTATTTTTTGCATGTTTTTCCCAGTCACCCTTATGCCTGGGTGTAGAGTCTTAATTGTTGTTGCCTGATCTATGGGAATGGTGATCGCCGCTAGCTGTGTCGTCTAGCTGTAATCGTCATAGTTCTCTTGGTATTGTAGTCGTAACAAAAGGGAACACTACATGGAGATCGCATTTAGAGGGCACCCTGAGGGTCCACAACGCGCAATAGCTAGTACCTTTAGCTTCCTCCTAGATCTCAAGAGAGATGATTTCTAGCGTTCATGGGTGTCACGGACGGTGGTGTCATTGAATCATAGTTGTAGAGCAAGGCGTGTTCTTCACACTTCGTGTTTACGACCTCCAGCATGAAGGTCCACATGGTAGTATTTCCACTAAAGGGGAGCGCTCTTTATGGTGGAAGATGCTCTTGCCCCTTTTGAACCTGGCCATCGGTGATGTGTCATGGGAAATATTTGAGGTACGGTTCCAGGAGAGGTATGTTTCTAAGGAATTCATTGAGCTTCAGCTCAACGAGTTCGACACCTTGCGACAAGGTAGCTGCATGGTGCTCGAGTACGAGGCCCATTTTGGAGCTACTTCAATATGCTCCACACCAAGTTACCCAAAAACTTAAGGTCAAGAAGTTCGAGTTTGGCCTTATTGCTAGAATTTGGCTTCTACTTCGGGTACCGGTATTACTGGATCGAAGAAAGTGTGCTGGACATGTGGGGAGCCACACTACCAGCGTGACTACCTGGTGGAGAGGACTAGAGCGTTTGGATCAGATGGATCCACTACCATGGGAGATATGGGCAAGGTCCATCAGATTCATGCAGCGGTGAATAACCACTAGGCAGAGAATCAGTCAACTGTGCTCGAGACGACAGGTACCGTCGCTGACCAAACCCTCAGTAATTTGATAGATCCCAGTGATACTGAGAGTTTCATTTTGAGTGCAGTGCTAAAAAGGATTAAGGTAAAGGAAATCGAACATGATGAGTTTAGCTTCATAGAGATGGCCTCGGGAGCCAAACAAAAGGTTGGAGGAAATCTTACGGGTTGTATCCTTAACTGGGGAGTGTTTGTCACAAGGGCCAACCTGTATGTCATGATCTTAGGATCTTATGATGTCGCAATTGGTATGGACTGGCTGGAATTGCATGAGGTGATACTCAATTTTAAGACGAAACAGTTGAGCTTGGTCGATGACGAGGGATAGAGACGTGTGATTGTAGGATGGAACCAAGGAGTTTCCCTAAGATTCATCTCTTCCTTACAACTACGGAAGAGCATGCACAAGGGGTGCAAGCTTTATGCAATTCTTGCGTTAATGAGAAGGGATTAGCGGAAGGTTTAGAACACCTTCTGGTGGTGAGAGATTTTGCAGATGAATTTTCAGAGGAGTTACCTAGGATGCCGCCTGAGAGGGAATTGGAGTTTACTAGACCTAAAACCTAGAACAAAACCAATAGCTAGAATGCCTCATTGGATGTCAACCCCGGAGTTACAGGAGTTGAGAATGTAGCTGAAGGAGTTGGTGGACCTAGGATTGATACGTCCTAGTGTGTCATCGTGGGGTTCACCTTCTATTTTCATATTAAGGAAGGATGGGTCATGGAGGATGTACATTGACTACCATCAATTGAACAAGGCCATGATCAAGAATCAATATCTGTTGCCGAGGATTGATTATCTGTTCGATCAAATGAAGGGTGCGACTGTATTCTCCATGATCAATTTTCAATCAGGGTATCACCAGTTACAAATCAAGGAGGATGATGTCCCTAGGACCGCCTTTAAGACAAGTTTTGGACATTACAAGTTTACTATTTTACCATTTGGACTAACAAACACCCCATGGGTATTATGAGTTTGATGAATGGGGTGTTTCGCGAGTACTTGGACGAGTTCATCCAAGTATTCATTGACGATATTTTGATCTACTCACGGACAATGAAGAAGCATGATGAGCACTTCTGCTTGGTATTATAGTTTTTGCGAGAGCACAAACTGTATGGGAAGTTGTCCAAATTCTCTTTTATCAATCAAAGATTCACTACTTAGGGCATGTCATCTCCGATGAAGGTATCGCCGTAGATCCACCCGAGGTCGAGGCTATTATGGAATGGTCTGTGCCGAAAAATGTCACGGAAGTGCGTAGCTTTATGGGTTTAGCAGGATACTATCGACGGTTTGTCGAGGGATTTTCAAAGTTAGAAAATCCGATCATGGACTTGCAGAAGAAAAACAAGAAGTTTGTTTGGACCGAGAAATGTGCGGAAGAATTTTGGAGGCTTAAGTAGTTGTTAACAACAACGTCGATACTAAAGTTCCCTGGCATGGACGTGGACTTCTTGGTATGCACAGACACATCCAAGGAAGTTTTAGGTAGAGTCTTGATGTAAGACGAACGAGTGATTACTTACATTTCGAGGAAGCTGAGAAGGCATGAGGAGAACTACGCGATGCACGATTTGAAGTTATTAGCCATCGTATATGCCTTGAAGGTTTGGAGACATGACCTTGTTGGACAAAAAATTGAACTAAATACTGATCATTATGGACTACAACAAATTTTTACGCAAAGCGACCTGAATGCGTGACAACAACGTTGGTCGGAATTGCTTAGCGAGCACGACTTCGAGAT
This sequence comes from Picea engelmannii, assembly GCA_009831015.1. Taxonomy (NCBI): domain Eukaryota; kingdom Viridiplantae; phylum Streptophyta; class Pinopsida; order Pinales; family Pinaceae; genus Picea; species Picea engelmannii. The sequence goes on along the minus strand of ML776877.1, from coordinate 2,872,480 downwards.
TACTTATGTAAAAAGAATAGTGAACTGAATGGCAGATGCATTAAGTCAGAGAGCACACATCTTTTTGGTGCTACCTTTTCAGACGAATCTATGTGAAGGGAATCTAACTTTACAGCATGACATTGACTGGTACAAGGAGGTCGAGGATTTTATCAGACAAAACACAATGATGATACCGCAATTTGAAGGATTTATGTTTGATAGTGATGGTTTATTGAGGTTTAAAAATAGGATCTACATATTTCCAAACGACGAGTTGAGGATGTTGATCCTGAGCAAGGCTCATAGACAATTTTACATGGCTCACCCAAGAGTCATGAAGATGAGGGCAGACCTTAAACTCTTATTCTTCTAGAAGGGAATGAAGGCAGACATAGTCAACTATGTGGCCAGAGGTCTAGAATGTCTGTAGGTAAAGGCTGAACATAGACACCCAGCAGGATTACTACAACCACACACTATTCCAAAATCGAAATGGGAGGTTATTTCCATGGATTTTATTGTTGGATTGCCACTGATAGCAAGGAGACAGGACTCCATTTTTGTAGTAGTAGACACTCTGAAAAAGAGTGCTCACTCTATTCCTGTGCGTACGATGTATCAGGCACCTGACATAGCTAGAGTTTTCATCAGTGAGATTGTGAGGCTGCATGGCATGCCTAAGAGGATTATGTCTGATCGAGGATCAGTTTTTACTAGATGATTTTGGACGAGTTTCCAAGAGGCCTTGGGAACCCAACTTAACTTTAGTACTGCGTATCACTCGGAGACTGACGGGCAAACTGAACGAATGAACTAGACCTTGGAGGACATGTTGCGCATGTACATTATGGAGCAACAAAAGAATTTGGAGGAATTCTTATCACTGGTAGAATTCACTTATAACAATGGTTACCCAAGGCGCCTTTAAGATGGTACCTTTCGAGTTTCTTTACAGGCGACTGTGTCGAGCGCCTTTGATTCGGGATCGGCTTGTTGATAGGGTCCAAGTGGGACTGGAAGTGATCCAAGAATTGGAAAATTAAACGAAAACTTTAAGACAAAGGATCAAGGAAGCGTAGGATCGATAGAAGAGTTATGATGATGTGCGTTGTGTTGACCGTAGTTACGTGGTGGTGATTGAGTCTCTTTGCGGCTGAAACTGCATAAGATTTCGATCTTGTTTTGAAAAAGGGGGCTAAAATGTATCCCAGGTTCATGGGATGCTACTATATTTTGGAAAAGAGAGGCCTATGGCCTGATGACTAGCCTTGCCTGATTCTTGAGGCGTATGCATGATGTATTTCACATCTCTGTTGAGACTTTATGATTAGTGATCCTTCACATGATTTGACTTGAACACCTTGTGGGAGTTGGATGAGGGTGCGTTCACGGCTGAGCTGATCTACATATTGGATCATCGCATTCGACAGCTACGGCATCGAACAGTAGATCAAGTCAAGGTCTAGTGGGACAACTATAGTCCACACTCGACAACCTGGGAGGATGCATATGATATGCGCCAGTAGTTTCCATTTTTGTTTGATAGATAGGCTTATAATACTGTGATATACTTTATTTTAGCATTTTTACCATGAAACTTCGGGATGAAGTTTAGACCAAGAGAGGGCATATGTAACATCCCTCTCTAGCACACTGAGTGAACTTATTCTTTGAGGACACTTTCTGTCAAGTGATCTGTATTATTATGCTTTTAAAACATTTGATTTTGATTATGAGGCATTATGGGTTGATGACATGTTGTTTTACTGCATTGGCATAGACATGTGCTATTGACTCGATTTAATTAGTGTGTAGGATTTTGGACCTTGAGGATGCAGAGGCATCGATGGAACCCCTAGACTCCAGATCGAGTAGAGGAGTGTACCATTGGGGGTTTGATTGTTTCACTTTGATATTAGTGCATCTGATTAGAGGATATGATATGGATATATTCTGAAATGATTTGTTGATGATGCAGGCTGACGATAACTTGTCAACTAGACTCACATGTGGATTAAAGGGGTCACACACGACTACCAGAGATGTTGAGGGAAAGGTGTGGACAACAACCCTGCCACAGCCTACTAGCACTCCCGTTGTGGCTCAAACTGTAGGTTAAAATTTACCTAGTTCGAGAGGACCCATGATGCCATGAGGGTAGACTACGATAGTCACTCATGATGATTCTAAGGGGTGCACAATAACGTAGGCGCCTTATTCCTTAGAGGCCCTTAGTCTCCCACAAGTTCACCTAGCGGAGTATTGACTCCAAGGGTTATTGATGTCTACCAAGTCAGTCAAGAGGTGAGTGGCACCCTTGGAGCACGTGGTTCATCTTGAAGGGCACGTCACACAAGAAAAATGGAGAGAGGTGAGTGGAACCCTTGGAGCACGTACTGCATCCTGAAGGGCACGTCGTGCAAGGGAAATAGATTAAGGTGAGTGGCTCCCTTGGAGAACCTAGTGCATCTTGAAGGGCACGTCGCGTTGTTGATGATAGAGGAGTGAACCTAGATGGACTTAGGATGAATAACGCGTTAAGAATGTTTAAAACAAATTCCTTAACCAAATGTCACCTAGTACAAAAATTTAAGGTTAAAGTCTAAACTATGCTAGTGGTAAAATTTTACCTCTCTATATAATAATAATAATAATAATAAAAACCACATAAATAATAATTATGATCTTTGTTAAATCTTGTAAGATGAAGGGAGTAAGAAATTAATTGTTTCAAAAAAATTTGTTGGATTAAAATTCAAAAAAGGGAATCAATTGTTTTATAACTTGGATAATTTAAAATATACTAATTAAATGAGAAAAGGGAAAAAAAGGGTTAATCTCCACACCTGCCTTTTTGAGTTCTAAGTAAAAAGGGGAAAGAGGGAAAATCTAAAATATTAGGAAACTAGGAAAAGAGGTAAACATAAAAAGAGAAAAAGGGGAACATCAGGGAAAAAGTGGAAAGTCACACTTAGTAAAGAATCTACCATTTAAGAGCTTTCTAATTTAAACTAAATTAACAATTTAATAATAGGGAAGGCCATTAAAACCTGTAAGAGAATTTGGGGACACCTAGGAGTGATTCTAGGAGTAACTCTAGGTGGGTGAGGGAAATAAAAATAGTTAATTAATTAAAGAAATTAAATTATGGAGGAATGCAGGGGATGGGGGACACTTGTACGGAGAAGAATTTTTAGGAATTTATTTTTAAAGCTTTAATTAAATGAGAATTTAGGGAAGAAAGGAAGTTCAAAACTCTATATAATGAAGGAAGGAGAAGGATGAAGGATCTTCTTCTTTTGTTTGTGTAACGTTACACTAGGGAAATATCTACTCGACTGACTTAACTTGTGGGAGTTGGGATACCCATCTCGGTGAGGAGTGGTAGCTCAACCTTGCGAGGTGAGCTGGGAGCTAGTTGAATCTCTGGATAGTGTGTGTGTGGACCCTTTGTGGCTCAAGGGGATAATGGGGAAGAAGAGTACCCCTAGCATTAGCTGGAAGGCATCGATGAAGTCTCGACGGTCGGCGAGTGGGAGTTGCACGGAGCGCGCAGGATGCCACTCAGAGCGGGCAATTAGAAAATGGTATGCTTTCTTCGTTTGTATGGTAGATTGTTGTAGGATTCATGATTTGGATATGCATGTTTATTTTGGTAGGTAACTGGTTGTCCATATTCATGACTAAAATCCTTATGGCCTAGCTGGTTGATTGATTGGTTTCCCATGACCTTCATTTCCTCGCATGTCGTGACTACCCTGTGGTGTGGATTGTGACCAACTTGGTTGCTTTTCTTTTGTCCCTAGCTCCTCAGTCCTCACCTAAGTAGTCGGCCAGGAGTCTGATCTACGGTTGTCACCTTAGCGTTAAAAGACCTATGGATCTCAACGCCCTTCTTTTCTGTGCGAGGATGATGAGCGAAGGACATTCCCATCATCTGTCTACCTCCGTTGTTTTCCTTGGCTGAATGATTATCTTGTGCGTTCTCGTGATTGAATACCTCTGCATATTGTTGGTTTTCCCTCTCCGTGAATAGCTTAAATACTTCTTTCACTTTATATCAACTCTGTGTTTTTCCATCTTACTTGCCTGCAATTTACCCCCTGTAAATTCAACAATTACCCCACCCCTTTTATTTGACTGTGCATGGACAGTTTTATTGTTGACTGTCAAATTTTGGGTGAGTGTTTTCTGATATTTATCAAACTGTCTTTATTGAATAGACCTTTACCAGTGACATCCCTTACTCCTTAGTAGCAATTAATTCTTGTGTGGCTTCGGGTTGTTGCATACCTTTGACTGTGATTTTGTTGTTAGATAATATTGATTACATTACTTTTGGTTGCATGTGTTTTGAGCGGTGTTGATCGTGATAGGTGGTAGGCTGTGTTGGTTTATTATAAATAGTTGATGTATGCACGGTGACTGAGAATTATATTCTAGTGAGCAAATTTCTCTACATTTAGTAGACAATAAAATTTGTATATTTTAGACAACGAAATTTTTATATCTGTAGATGGCAATGTTCATTATTTATTAGACAGTACATGGATATATTATAGACCACATTTTTATCTCTGGTATTCAAGGATAGCGATCTATACTATAATGTGGTTTGGCAGAGATATCATATCTAGGGAGTGATTGGGATACAACTGTGGGCAACAATTTCTATGTATAAATAAGTGGCATCCATTGTAGTAACAATAACAATCTGAGCAACAAACTAATGTGTTTGTTAGTTATTCTTGACCGCGATAATTTAAGGGAAAATGATATCGAATTCAGTAATTAACACCGAAGACGTCAATGCTTGTTTTAGACAACAATCATATGGCATACAGAGTGTGACTACAACTTAATTAATGTCGTATGTATGGTTATTTAATTGACATCAAATTTCTGATTGAATAACACAATGTTTCCCTTAATCCTTAATAACTTGTTAGACATAAATTTTCAAGACTGACAGATACTTGTTGGGTATGTGTTATATTCTTTCCACGAGAAGCAGTGTCTGAGTGTCTGTGTCGGGTGCATAGGGGGGTTAGAGGGGGGGGTGTAGCGTCCCTGAATTTTTTTTTTCGGGACGACATGTTTCCGGGATGACATATTTCCGGGACGACATATTTTTGGGATGACATATTACCGGGATGACGTATTTCCAGGACCACATGATATTCGGTGGTTTTTTGACACATGGTTTTTTGCCGATGGTTTTCTATTTCCGGTTAAGGAATTAGGGTTTTGGACTAATCTAGGTCATTGGGTTAGGGTTTTGGATGTCGCTGGCTCCTATATTTATATTGTATTGTAAACAATGTAACACAATGTATGAATATAATATATGCTGGTTTTCCTAGTTTGGGTTTCCAGGTGAAAAATCTTTGTGTAATGTTTGTATTTTCCATTGTATCTTTTCTGTTCTTTTCTGAATATCAGTTTGCAGTAGATATTGTACAAGGTTAGAATTTACATTTGGTATCAGATATTTATTGGCTTCAGGGGGACGCCTTTGTCGTCAAGGGTTTGGCTCGGGACTATGATAAGCCTTGTTACAGTGGGATATCTACGGTATTGTTTTTCAGGTGAAAAGAAATGGCAAGCAATTCGAAGATGGAGATCGAGAAGTTTAATGGGAAAATATTTGAGCTATGGAAGCTCAAGATGGAAGATGTTTTAGTGGAAAGAGATCAGTGGATTGTGGTAGATCCAGGTACGACACCTACAGGAACTTCTGCAGATGACTGGAAAAAGACAGATCGGAAGGCAAAGAGCACAATTCGACTGTGTCTCTCCAATTCAGCATTACTGAATGTGTCAGAGGAAGATACAGCCAAATATTTATGGGAAAAGTTGGGGAAGTTGTATCAGTCTAAGTCCCTGGTAAATAAACTATTCCTAAGAAAGAAGTTGTATAACTTGAGGATGAGAGATGGAGACTCGGTGGCAGAGCATTTGAATGCCTTCAATACTGTGCTAAGTCAGTTAGTATCTATTGATATTAAAATTTCAGATGAAGATGAATGTATCAATTTGTTGTGTTCTTTACCAGACTCGTGGGATAGTTTGGTTGTTGCCATAGGTAGTAATACAACCTCTTTGAAGTTTGAAGAAGTGGTCTCATCCTTGTTGTCAGAGGAGATGAGACGAAAGAATATGGAAGGACATAGCACAGACACATTATTTGCAAGAGGACGTTCCCAGGAAAGAAATAAATCTAATTTCTCAAGTGGGAGATCTAAGTATAAGGGTAGATCTAAATCTCGTGGAAAGTTTGGAAGGGTATGTTGGAGGTGTGGAAAAGAAGGGCACTACAAAAAGCAATGTAGATCCAAAGTTGAGAAAAAGAAGGGATCTGAAGAATCTTCTTTTACAGAAGAAAAGAACTCCAAGGAAGAAGGAGGGGATGTGTACTTTTCCTCTTCAATCACACATGCAGATCATGAGGCATGGTTGATTGACTCAGGTGCATCCTTTTATATGACTCCCCACAGGGAGTGGTTCTGCGAATATGAAAAGTATGATGGAGGTAATGTTTTCTTGGGTAATGATTCAACAACCAGAATCATAGGAAAAGGAAGGGTCAATTTGAGACTCGTAGATGGAAGGATTATAACACTGCCTGGTGTTCTACACATCCCAGGTATGGCCAGAAATTTGATTTCTGTAAGCAAAATGGAAGATGCTTGGGTAAAAACAATTTTTGAAAAGGGAACTTGCAGGATGGTTCGAGGAGCAATGGTGTTGATGAGGGGAGTTCGGTTTGGAACTTTGTATAAGATTCTAGGAAGCACTATTAGTGATGGGTGTAATAGCTCCATTGTTCCTAATATTGAAGTTGAATAAGAAAGAACTCCTACAGTCTCTGGAGAAAAGGTTATGTTGTGGCATCAAAGACTGGGGCATATTGGAGAGAAGGGTCTTTGACTACTACACGGTAAAGGTATGGTTGAAGGTATGTCTAATTTCTCTCTAGATTTTGATTTCTATGAACATTGTCTATATGGAAAGTAGAATTGGGTAAGATTCCCCTCTAGTACAACAAGGGCAGAAGGAATTTTACAGCTAGTTCACAGTGATGTTTTTGGACCTGTGTTGGTCCCATCATTGGGAAAATCTATGTACTATGTCTCATTTATAGATGAATTCTCAAGGAAAACTTGGATATATTTCCTCAGGAAGAAATTTGAATTCTTTGACAGATTTAAAGATTTTAAGGCTCTTGTTGAGAATCAAATAGAGAAATGAATTAAGGTGTTGAGGACAGATAATGGCAGAGAGTTCTGCGGGAATGAATTTGAAGAATTCTGTAAGAAGCGTGGTATAGCAAGGCAGAAGAATACTCCATATACACCTCAGTAGAATGGAGTTGCAGAAAGGATGAAAAGGACATTGATGGAAAAAGCAAGGTGCATGCTCAGTGGTGCCAGGATAGGGCAATAATTCTGGGCAGAGGCAGTGGGTACTGCATGTTATCTGGTAAACAGATCACCCTCATCAGCATTGGGTGACAAGACTCCACAAGAGGTATGGACTGGTAAATAACCTTCTCTCACACATCTTAAGGTATTTGGCTGTGATGCATATGTTCATGTTCCAAAGGAAAATAGGAGTAAGATGGATAAGAAGGCTGAAAAATGTATCTTTATTGGATATAAAGATGGTCTCAAAGGTTATAATCTTTGGAACCCAAAAACTAAGAAGGTACTGTATAGCCAAGATGTGGTATTTAGAGAAATGAAGGATGTTGTTAAACAGGAAGTCCTACCAAGTAAGGAAGAACCAGAGAAGATATAGTTTGATTTAAAGGATGATGAATCAGACTCTACAGAAGAACATGAATCAAAATAAGAAGATCCTCATACTCTAGTATTGAGGAGATCGGATCGAGAAAGAAGGCTACCCGAAAGGTATAGTCCATCTAATTTTTGTTCAAATTTTTCTTTTTCTATTACTGATGATGATCCTAGAACTGTTAGGGAGGCAGTGGATTTAGAGGATGGAAATCTCTAGAAAAGGGCCATGGAGGAAGAAATGGCATCTTTGGATAAGAATGAGGCTTGGGATCTAGTGGAGTTTCCAACTGGAAGAAATCCCATTGGCAGCAAATGGGTATTTAAAAAGAAGTTGAATGCAGAAGGAAAAGTGGAGAAATATAAAGCTCGATTAGTAGAAAAGGGTTATTCCCAGGTTGAGGGAATTGATTTTGGTGAGATTTTTTCTCCTGTTGCCAAGTTAACCTCTATAAGACTTTTCTTATTTGTTGTTGCTACATTTGATTTTGAAATAGAACAGATGGATGTGAAGACAACATTCCTGCATGGGGATCTGGAAGAAGAAATCTTTATGAAGCAACCAAAAGGTTATGCTATGAAAGGAAAGAAGGAGCTGGTATGCAAGCTGAAAAAGTCCCTGTATGGTTTAAAACAATCACCAAGGATGTGGTATAAAAAATTTGATGCTTATATGCTGGGACTTGGCTTCACAAGAAGCAAAGAGGATCACTGTGTGTATTCAAAATTAATTGGTGATCAGTTGATTTATTTTGTCTTGTATGTGGATGACATGTTGTTGATAGGAAACAACAAGGAGATTATCCAAGATGTCAAAACTCAGTTGTCCTATAAATTTGACATGAAGGATCTTGGTGCTTCAAATTTCATTTTGGGCATGGAAATTAAAAGAGATCGAAAAAGGAGGAAACTTTGGTTAAATTAGAGAAAATATGTTGAGACAATATTACAGAGGTTTAATATGTAGGAATGTAAATCGGTTAAGGTTCCTATTCTTGTTGGTGTAAAGTAATTTGTGGATCAGTGTCCCAAGACACATGAAGAAGAGGAGGACATGTCTCATGTTCCATATGCGAGTGCAGTTGGTAGTTTGATGTATGCAATTGTTTGTACTAGACTAGACATTGCACATGCAGTGGGAGTTTTGAGCAGATATATGTCAAAACCAGAGAAGGAGCATTGAACAACAGTAGAAAGGGTTTTCAAGTATTTGCATGGCACTGCTAGCTATGGATTGTGCTACAAAGGAAGACCTGGATTTGACAAAGTGGTCGATATACATGACTTTGTGGATGCAGGCTGGGCTGGAGATTTGGATCATAGGAGATCCACAAGTGGGTATGTGTTTAACCTGTTTGGAGGAGCAATAAGTTGGATGAGAAAAAGACAGGCTGTAGTGGCACTTTCAACTACAAAATCTGAATGCATGGCAAGCACTCATGCAAGTAAGGAAGCAGTATGGTTACAAATATTGTGTTCAGGTATTGGGTTGGTACAAGAAGCTGTAAGGATAGAGTGTGACAGTCAGAGTGCAATTTTCTTGGCAAAGAACCCTCCTTAGCATTCAAAGACAAAGCACATTGATGTTCAATATCACTTTGTAAGAGACATGATTGAAGAAAATAAAGTATCACTGATGAAGGTGGACACTTTGAAGAATGTTGCAGATTCATTAACAAAATCTGTGAGCACTGAGAATTTCTCTTGGTGTAGAGAGTCCATGGGCATTGTTGCCCTGGATTGTTGGCTATGTAACCCTGTAACCCCCTGTGTCCAAAGAAAACAACAAGTGGGAGAATGTTGGGTATGTGTTATATTCTTTGCATGAGAAGTAGTGTCTGAGCATTTGGGCTGGGCGCGCAGGGGGGTTAGAGGGGGGGCCGCTAGGCCCCCCCTCGGGGGGTGCAGGGGGGCGGAACCCTCCGTGTGGGGGTTCGGGGGTAGCGCCCTCGATTTTTTTTTTTTTCTGGATGACATGTTTCCGGGATGACATATTTCCAGGACGACATATTTCTGGGACGACATATTACTAGAATGACATATTTCCAGGACCACATGATATTAGGTGGTTTTTTAGCACATGGTTTTTTGCCGATGGTTTTCTATTTCCGGTTAAGGAATTAGGGTTTTGGACTAATCTAGGTGATTGGGTTAGGGTTTTGGATGTCGCTGGCTCCTATATGTATATTGTGTTGTAAAAAATGTAACACAATGTATGAATATAATATATGTTGGTTTTCCCGGTTTGGGTTTCTAGGTAAAAAATTTCTATGTAATGTTTGTATTTGCCATTGTATATTTTTTGTTCTTTTCTGAATATCAGTTTGCAATAGATATTGTACAAGGTTAGAATTTACAATACCTGCATACTTAAAATAGACAACGATTTCTCTCCTGCGTCCCCTTTATTCAACGATTCTCTCGCACTAAGTTAAGTGGTTGACTGTGTATTGTAAACCAACGATTGTGTGCTAAGTTGTCTATGTTTCGCCTCTTATAGTTAGTCGTTACCTTCACCTTGACCACGATTGTTATTTTGTTTGACAAAATTTTTGCCACTTGTTATGACAACGATTTTCTTAATTCCAGTCTTTCCCATTTAATAGAACTGAAGAAGGTTATGGTCACGTGGACTCGAAGGTTTTTAAAGCTCAATTTAATTCAATTAAACTTAGATCCAACAACATTGACAAGGTTACTTGCTTGAATGTTTCTCTCCAGATTATCCTGCTTCCAATTGATTTTGATTTGTCTTGATAGCAGTAACCCCCAACGATTGGTAGCAACTGGCAGTGACCCCTTGAAGGATTAGTCAACCTGTTATGGTTGTTCTTTTACTGCTCACATTTCATGGTTGCGTTTCTGATAGATAATAAATGATAAACTAGTGTTCTTAGTTTGGGTCGGACCACCGTATTCTAATAGCCATAAGTAGCAAATGTTCTTGGTAAAGATGATTTATGGTGATTGTGTGATAGCGAATGAGTACTTAAATCATGACAAATTTTCTTTACAATGCGTGAAGTAGATGTTTACAACAACTACCCCCTTTTTATATATGCTTTTTATTTTATTTTTATGAGAGCGTTATCTATAGCTATTTCTTGGGAAGACAACCATCTAGCATTTATTATTTTTAGACATCACTATCAAATGGAAATATCAATATCACATATCCATAGATAACAGGTTCAGATATTAATTTAGTCATCTGTGATGTACACTTAATACTTATAGGGATAATGATGATTCCTAATTAGAGGTTAATCTATGCTTCATAATGTTATTTTAGGCAGTGTATTTTAACTTAGAAGTTAGGAAATTTATTCCTTGGGTACAGATTGGGAATCCTTATCAATTGTTGTCTAAGTCTTAATTCATGTTAAATGATAAATTCCTTAGAAGTGATACATTCTGGGGTCCACGACTTCCTAGTTTAGTGTCGTATAGAAATGTAAAAGTGGTTGATTAAGTGAATTAATCAACCCCCTTTTACCGGAAGGGTTGGGAATTACTTGAAGAGTGTCATATCAAATTGGTTGGTTATTGGGCTTGAGTAGTCTTTTAAGGTTAAGTTATTTAGTCAGCATTTCTTAATGTTGTTCAGTTCCTAACTTAGTTAACCTTATGATAATTGTTACGACCCTAGTAACTTGATAATAGATCACTCCTTCACAGTTAGACATCTTGTGCAATAAGTAATGGTTGGGTTGTTGAAATCATGTTCTAGTTTGCGCATTCCCCTTCTGAGTGACGTCTTCAGGCATCTCATCAACCGGTGGCTTGGGGTGCGAGTAAAGTCTTCTTGGCAGTGATTTCGGCTCCTAGCACGTCGGAGTTTCCTAGAGTCCTTAGTCTGGCTAGCTTATGTTGCGCTGAGGTTATTGACACGTCTATCATTGGGAACAACAAGATTACTGATGCAGGGATCATGGTGTGCGCTGTGGGATTGCAGCGAACGAGAGATTGGCAGGAGTCAATGCGTTTGGTGTGAGTTGTTGGGTGTTGCAAGTTGCTTGGTGCTTGGGTTGAATGCCTTCAGGTGTTAGGTAGGTGTGCCTTGAGGTTCTCGCCTTACTCGTCTAGGAGGTTGTGTAGGGATGGGGAGATTTTCCCTCATTTTGTGGGCCTGGTCATGTTGTGTCAGACGGGCAGTCGATTTTGCACGTTATTTTGTGCATGTTTTTTCCAGCCACCCTTATGCCTGGGTGTGGAGTCTTAATTGTTGCTGCTTGATCTATGGGCATGGTGCTCGCCGCTAGCTATGTCGTCTAGCTGTAATCGTCGTAGTTCTCCTAGTATTGTCAAATTTTTTGCACTATTGTTTCTCTTGTAGTCGTAACAAAGGGGAACATTACAAGCATGATGAGGACTATCCATCCAAGAGTGAGTTACTTGCATTTACACTGTCCTTCATGAACTTTTTCCTTGATCAACTTTGAGTTCCATAACCATACCTTTGGGGCTACCAGACGTCTTCAAGGGTCAACATCAATGACAACCAATATTTCAACAATACTAATGATGCATCTTTTGTTTGGTATACAAATCCTTTCTTGCATTATAGATACATATTTGGAGCGAAGGAAACTAACAAGGGAAAAATGTCTAATATTGATATTTATGCATTGCCTACATTCATTAAATTGATAAGCCATCTATCATATCTAAAAGATCCTAATTGATTCCTTGGATGGATCATTTCAGGAGCCTTATGAGAAAAAACAAACTAGTAATATAGTTTGATGCAAACCCCTAAACCTGTAGGTCGGAATCCACACATGATCTTTCTATTTCGACCCTTAGAGCTCGATTGGCTCTTCTATTTCCTTTTCGGGAAATCAAAACCCACAACAAACCTTGAAGAAATTCCTCTTTTATTTCGAGATACCAGATTTTGCAATTTTGCGAATCCTGTGGTTGAGTGCCTTACCTCTTAGACCTCTGAACCCTGAAATACCTAAACACCCGAGTTTCCTTGCTACCTATTTCAGAGTTTTTCTCTTCGCAATTTCGGGAGTTGTGATGTCGTGCAACTCTCCTCCTTGACTCTCGGAGTCCCGAAACCAGAATTGTCGAAATCCCAAAAAGTCCACCTCCATCCCTACTATACTTTTCAACTTCGGGATTTCCTTTACACTATGTTTCATCCCCTTGTCAACAGGATCCCCGATATGCCGAATCCAGAAATGCAAAAATTCACACCAATTTCTATCGCGACTTGCAACTTTGGGTCTTCCACTCCACTGTGCCCCGATCACTCATCCTCAGGACTTCCGAGACCCCAAACTCTGAAGTTATGAAAAATCCAAACTTGTCAACCTTTGCCTCCACACACGAAAAACTCCTTTTCGCGTTTCAGGGGTTTGATCAACCAAGGATTTGGCTCATGCTTTGAACTCTCAAACCCCGAAATGCCGAAATGATTTGATGTCCCAATAGATCAAGGTCAATGGCCTCTTATCCACCTTTCATCTCCTATAGATCCTACGGTCTCCACTGTTTTGGGAGTTCTCCTCTAAGAATTCTAACCATCCCATCTCCTTCTCAAGGAACTTCTAGCTCAATCAGACCCACGATCCTTTTCCTAAACTTAGCCTCTGTATGTTGACCGAAATTCCTTTCCTTCTCTTCAACACTTTGAAAGTGCTAACCCTCCCGAGCTTCCTTTCGCAAGCTCAACCTCCTAAGATATTTTTTGCATGCACTCCTTGCAACACTTTTTCAAATACCTCTGAGTATTTGAATCTCTTGACTCTGTCCAACTCTGCAACAACAATGCTTCAACCTCTCAACCTTAGTTGATAAGTTCCAAAGTCTTGATCAGCCCGCGCACACCTTGCACGTCTTCTATGCTCCACTTGCCCTTCTGTGGGAATGAGAAAACGTTATCTTTACTGAGCTTTCAGAGATGAACTCTGAACCTTTGTGAACGCACTCCTTGTGGACGCTTCACTGCGCTCCTTGCAGGAACTTTCACTCAAATAGAGAAACAATTGAAACTCATTCTCCTACTCTCTCAGACTTCATACATTCAACATGAAATCATACATACATAGCATAAAAGAAAATACAGAATAGAAAGAGTAAAACAACCATAAGCATAGCATTCATCATGTACGCACAGAAATCATTAGAACACCATGAGTTTGAATCAAGGATTCATATATTAAATCAGAACTTCTATAAATGGGTTCTTCTTTTTCTCTCTACTACAAATCTCTCTTCTCCTCTATGCTCTATGATATGATACTCCTCTTCTTCTTACAATTACAAAGATGAGGGTGTCTATATCTGTTTTCCCTCCAGCTCCTAAAATTGTCTAATCTATGAATTCACTATCATAAATAGACTTAAATGCCTTTTACTAAGATAGATGAGAGAAATCGTTCATGATCTGTTTACAATACATATGCGTAAATACAAGTACACTTTTTCTTTAATTGTTACATTAATATCCACTTATTTCAAACTTCAAAACATTTCCACACACACAAAATGCGTTGGCGCTTGTCTCAGTCGTCTTCCACCTTCATGCTTGTGTGGCTTCTGACGATGCTTGCGATGCTCCTGCATCATACTCCCTTGCTGAAAATTTTCATGAACTCCTATTCATGAGCTCTTACATGATCTCTCCATGCTTCTGAATTTCTGCTTCACTCTCCCAACTAGCATCTTCAATTGAATGTCCCTTTAACTTGACCAATTATTCAAAATATTCTTTTCTTTCGGTCTTCCTGCTGACTCTTTTGTCGAGTATACTTTCCATTTGTGGCCTTTCATCTACAGGCATTTGTTTAGTCCACTGAACCTCTGTCTATTCATTTTCTACTCTTACATCTCCAACTCTATATGGGTACAAATCTGAGATGTTGAATATCGAAGAAATTCCAATCCCATCGGGTAATTCAATCTCATATGCATTTGCCCCAAATTTCTTTATAACTCTACATGGTCCAATCTTCTTCATTTTCAGTTTGTTATATGTTCCCCTTGGGAACCTTTCTTTCCTCAGATGTGCAAGAATCATATCACCAAATTCAAATTGAATTTCTCTTCAGTGTTGACTTGCTCTGTGCTTGTACTCTTGGCTCGATTTCTGCAACCACTCCTTCACTTGGCTGTGAAGTTCTTTCATTTCCTTTGCAAAATGTTCTGCACTAGCACTTCTTAATCTTTCATCCCATCCTAAATCTTTCAACTCAGAAACTCCTCTTGGATGCATTCCATACACAATTTGGAATGGACTCTGCCCTGTGATTCTATTGATCGAATCATTATAAGCAAATTATGCATGTGGAAGAATGTTATCCCACTAACTATGGTGTTCAGTCACTAGGATCCTTATCAAATCTCCCAAGCTCTTGTTCACAACTTTTGTTTGCCCATCTGCCTGAGGATGATATGCTGAGCTAAATGACAAATTTGTCCCCAACTTCTTCCATAAAGTCCTCCAGAAATGTCCCACAAACTTGGTATCTCGATTTGAAACTATACTCCTTGGAAAACTGTGAAGTCTGATGACTTATTTGAAGAACAGGTTTGCAATATGAGTTGCGTCGTTGGTTTTCTGACATGGTATTAAATGTGCCATATTTGAAAATCTATCTACCACCACAAAGATTGAGTCAAATCTTCTTTGCATTCTTGGCACTCCTAATATAAAATCCATGCTCTCTGCTTCCCATGGCCTCTCAGGTATGGGTAATGACTGGTATAATCTTATGTTTTGCCTCTTTCCTTTTGCATGCTGACAAATTCTGCATCTGTCCACAAATATTTTAACATTTTTTCTCATCCTCGGCCAAAAATATGAGCTATTTAATTTTGATAATGTTTTATCATGACCGAAATGTCTAGCCAATCCTCCACTGTGTTTTTCTTTCATCAGATTCTCCCTCATGGAGCATTTTGGAACACAGTTAATTTGATTTCCCCTGAATAATAATCCATCCTGGATCATGTATTCAGTCCACTGGCTTTTGTCCTTGAGAATTGGATTCTCAGATGCTTCATATGCCTCTTTAAAATCTGGATCATCTTTGTACATGTCCTTGAGGTTATCAAAACCCAGGGTTTTGACTTTGAACTCTTGCATAAGCAAACATTTCCTGCTCAAATCATCAACAACTTTGTTAGCAATTCCAGAAATATGCTTGGTTACAAAAGTAAAGTTCTACATGTATTCAACCCATTTAGCATTCCTCTGATTCAACTTCTCCTGTTGAGTCACGAATTGCAAAGCATGATTATCGTTGTACAAAAAAAAATCTTTAGGAACCAAATAGTGCCTCCACTTCTTTAATGCTTGTATGACCACATAAAATTCCTTGTCATATGTGGAGTACTTAACCTTTGCCTCATTCAGTTTGTCACTGAATTATGTGACTAGCCTGTCGTCTTGGCTCAAAACTGCTCCAATTGCAAATCCACTTGCATCACACTTGACCTGAAACATCTTGCTAAAGTCTGGCAACACCAAAATTGGTTTCTCTGTGATCTTTTTCTTCAACAAATTAAAGATCTTCTTGGCTTCCTCTGTCGAATGAAAAGATTTATGTCTTTTCTTCACCGTGTCCATCATCGGTGCGTTGATTCCACTAAAATTTCTGATAGATTTCCTGTAGAAACTAGACAATCCATGAAAGCTTCTAACTTCAAATATACTCTTCGGTGATGGCCAATTCTTAATTGCATTCACCTTATCCAGATACATTTTCAACTCATTTGTAGAGATAGCAAAACCCAAGTAAATGAGTTATGTCCTCATGAATGAGGATTTTTTCATGTTTATCAACAACTTCTCTTGCTGTAATCTCTTCATCAATGTAGCCAAATGCTCCAAGTGTTCTGATTCTGTCTTACTAAAAATCAGTATATCATCAAGATACACAATGACGAACTTTCCTATGAAATCTTTCAGAACTTCATTCATCAATCTCATGAAAGTACTTGATGCATTTGTTAAGCCAAGTGGCATAACAAGCCACTCATACAGCCCTTCATTCATCTTGAATGTTGTTTTCCATTCATCACCTTCTCTCATACGAATTTGATGATAACTGCTTTTCAAATCTATCTTTGGAAAGAATCTTGCTTCACTCAAGCAATCCATCAAATCATCCATCCTTGGCAATGAAAATCTATACCTGATAGTAATCTTGTTGATCACCCCTGAATTTGTACACATCCTCTAGCCTCCATCTTTCTTTGGGCTGAGCACTGTTGGAACAACACATGGACTCAAGCTTTCTCTAACCAATCCTTTGTCCATTAACTTCTGGACTTGTCTTTTGACCTCTTCATTCTCCTACGACATCAATCTGTACACTGCTTTGTTTGGTAAACTAGCTCCAGGTATGAGATCAATGTGGTGACTTATAGTTCTGATCAGTGGCAATGAACGAGGTAGTTCATCCACTATTATGTCAGCAAAATCTTCCAGTAACTTATGGATTTCCTTCGGTAAATCATCCACTCTTATACTAGTTAAAAAAATTATAGGCTTTTTGACCACAATGAATTGTGTATCTTCCTTCTTCTTAACCTCTTTAAGAAGTTCCTTCCCACTCATGAGAAGTACAGTGTTGCTTACTTCTGGTTTCGTTTCTTTATCCTTAATTGGAAATAACATGTCAGTTCTCCCATTCTTCTCCAGGGTGTATGTGTTCATTCTCCCATCATGAATCACATTCCTGTCATATTGCCATGGTCTACCCAACAACAAATGACAAACATCCATGGGAATGACATCACATAGTATTTCATCCTTATATCCTCCTATTTTAAATTCAACTAAACATTGTTTAGTGACATTTACCTGATGTCCTTTTTGTAGCCACGAAACTCTATATGGACTTAGTTGTTCAACCATCTCTAGCTCCAGCTTTTCTACCATCTCTATAGAAACGAGATTGTCTTTGCTACCACTGTCCACGATGACTTTTCATACCCTGTCTTTGTTCTTGCAAGAAGTCCGAAAAAGTATGTTCCTTTGGGTTGGGTTCTCTGTCTCCTTCTCTGACGTTAAGATAAATTTCTACATCATCAATGATCTTCCACCTTCAACATCTTCTGCCTCAACATTCCGTCCTTGTGCTTCAGCAATGTGAGTCTCACCATCTTCTTTCTTCCTATCTAGACATTCATAGGATTTGTGTCCATTTTTTCCACAGGTAAAACACTTTACTTCACCACCTCTGTCTCTTCCTCTTCCTGTGGTATGAGGAAAAGTGTTTCCATCAGCATATTGACCTCTCTGTGAACTTCCCCCTTTCTCGGTCTGATTTTGAGGTTTCTTCCACTCTTCTTTAGGTTTCTAATTCCTATCTTGGACAACTACTTTGCCTCTAGCTTGTCTTCTACCTCGGCCTCTTTGACCTTGTTTTCAGCTCAACTTCTCTTCAACATTCAGAGACATTTGATCAACATCCTCAACTATATGAATGGTCACCATGCTCATCTTATCTTTAATGTCATATCGCAGACCATTCATGTACCTGGAAACCTTTTCATCATCGCTCACCCGATTACCTGCCCTAATGTTTATCCTATAGAACTCTTCAGTGTATCCTTTCATTGACATCATCTTCTGTCTCAAGTTCAGCATCCTTCAAAATAGAGTAATCTGATAATCTCTGGGTATGAATTCAGCCTTCATCTTTGCGACCATTCTATCCCAATTGCTAATTTTCTGCTTACCTTTGCAGCGTCTGTCAGCTTGCAGTTCATCCCACCACAAGATTGCATGTCCTTTAAGTCTTGTGACAACATGTTTGACCTTCTTGTCTTCCTTGACATATTCATAGTCAAAATACTTGTCTAGAGCTCTAATCTAGTCTAGAATCTCTTCAACATCCAGGTTTCCTTCATACACTGGAATGTCCATTTTTGCTCTGGCATCTATCCTTGCAACTACCCTGAATAGGTGTTCTTCCACAACATCTTCAACTACAGATTCTTCATTTTCGGCTTCATTCTCACTTTCATATTTGCTGATATCCCCAACATCGACTGTGCACCTCTATGTTGTATCCATGGCACCAAGCCTAGCACGTAACTCACACATCTCTCTTTCTCTTACCGGATCAGGTAATTGCCTGTCTCGTCTTCTTGGCATTTCTCTTTCCTCTGCTAGATCAAGATTTTTCCTATCTCTTCTTCTCGGTGGCATGGTTGTAAAACCTTTCACCCTTCTCTACTACAAGAAAGCAAAGAACTCTTTCTAAGCTCTGATACAACAATTGATGTGGACCCCTAAACCCGCAGGTCAAAATCTGCATAGGATCTTTCTCTTTCGGCCCTTAGAGCTCGATTGGCTCTTCTATTTCCCTTTCAGGAAATCAACACCCACAACAAACCTTGAGGAAATTCCTCTTTTATAATGGATGTGAAATTTCGGGAGTTGCGATGTCATGCAACTCTCCTCCTCGACTCTCAGAGTCTCGAAACCCAAATTACCGAAATCCCAAAAAGTCCACCTCCAACCATACTATACTTCACGACTTTGGGATTTCCTTTACACTATGTTTCGTCCCCTTGTCAACAGGATCCCCGGTATGTCAAATCCCGAAATGCCGAAATTCACATCAATTTCTGTCGTGACTTGCGACTTCAGGTCTTCCACTCAACTGTGCCCCGATAATTCATCCTCAGGACTTCCAAGACCCTGAACACTGAAGTTCCGAAAAATCTGAACTTGTCAACCTTTTCCTCCACACACGAAAACTCCTTTTCGCATTTAGGGGGTTTGATCAACCAAGGATTTGGCTCACACTTCGAACTCTTGAACCCTGAAATGTCGAAATGATCTGACATCCCAATAGATCAAGAACAATGGCCTCTTATCCACCTTTCAAATCCTATAGATCCTACGGTCTCCGCTATTTCGAGAGTTCTCCTCTGAGAATTATCACCGTCTCGTCTCCTTCTCAAGGAACTTCTAGCTCAATCAGACCCATGATCCTTTTCCTGAAGTTAGCCTCTATATGATGACCAAAATTCTCTTCCTTCTCTTCAACACTTTGAAAGTGCTAACCCTCCTGAGTTTCCTTTCGCAAACTCAACCTCCTAAGAGATTTTATGCAAACACTCCTTGCAACACTTTTTCAAATGCCTCTGAGTATTTGAATCTCTTGACTCTGTGCAACTCTGTAATAACAGTCCTTCAACCTCTCAACCTTAGTTGATAAGTTCCAAAGTCTCAACCAGCCTGCGCACACCTTGCACGGCTTCTATGCTCCACTTTCCCTTCTATGGGAATGAGAAAATGTTATCTCTCCTGAGCTTTCAGAGATGAACTCTGAACCTTCGTCAACGCACTCCTTGCAGACGCTTCATTGCACTCCTTGCAGAAACTTTCACTTAGATAGAGAAACAATTGAAACTCATTCTCCTACTCTCTCTCAGACTTCAAACATTCAACATGAAATCATACATACATAGCATAAAAGCAAATGCACAACAGAAAGAGTAAAACAACCATAAGCATAGCATTCAACATATACACACATAAAGCATTAGAACACAATGAGTCTGAATCAAGTCTTCATATATTAAATCAAAACTTCTATACATGGGTTCTTCTTTTTCTCTCTGCTACAACTCTCTCTTCTCCTCTATGCTCTATGATACAATACTCCTCTTCTTCTTACAATTACAAAGACGAGGGTGTCTATATCCATTTTCCCTCCAACACTTAAAATTGTCTAATCTATGAATTCAAAGCTACCTACTATCATAAATAGACTTAAATGCCTTTTACTAAGATAGATGAGAGTAATCGTTCATGATCTGTTTACAATACATATGCGTAAATACAAGTATGCTTTTTCTTTAATTGTTACATTAATATATGCTTCTTTCAAAATTCAAAACATTTCCACAAGAACAAAATGCGTTGGTGCTTGTCTCAGTCGTCTTCCGCCTTCATGCTCATGTGGCTGCTGACGATGCTTGCGATGCTCCTGCATCATAGTTCACAATAGTCTAACCCATTTATGCACATTTAATTCTAGGCATAATCCCAACAATGTTTTACACTATTTATATGTTCCAAGCATTGAAACCAAGAAAGAATGCAATATCAATCATTGAGTAGATACATTGATTTCAATAATGATATCACACAAAACAATAGGGTATATCATTTCAGTGATGATATAATAAAAAATGTTTTAGAGTAATCAAGGAATCATAGTGGTAATGATTTCAACAGTGATAAAGCACATAAACATTAGCTAATAACATTCATTTTAGCAATGATATAACACAAAACAATAAGGTGCATTTATTTCAGAGATAATATAATGAAAAATTATTTAGAACAATTAATTACATTGATTCAAAAATGATATAATATAAAACAATATTTTGCATTAATCTCAATGACGATACAATAAAAATGATGTGAAATAATCAAGTAATTAATTTTAATACAATTTCTCAAATTAAAGGTTTAAATAAATAATTACTAAAGAATATAAAATTATGGAGGATGTTTAATGCACACAATGTAATTTATTTATTCCTTCATAGGAAAACTCCCTTAAGTTGATAAACCAATATTAAAATATAATTTCATTAGTTGATTTTATCCTAATGATTCATTTGTAGATCCGTCCTATATAGTATAAATAATTATAAATACATAACATTCACTTAAATTAATCAATAATTCACTATTTCTACACTCTACTATATTACTATATGGTTAGATGTTGTATTTTTTTCAAATTTAATTGATGAATATTCCATTGATTTTAGGGAAAGTATGGTGAAGGAAATCTTCTTCCCTTAGGTTTGATCTATTTGCACATTTGTTTTATATAAAGCAATTATAATACAAAAAATTATTAAGAAACCCACACGTAGATTGGTGGAAAGGGATTTATCTATTTACATACTTATTTTATATAAAATAAATATAATACAAAAAATTATTAAGAAGCCCACACATAGATTGGTTGAAAGGTTTGTATTGTGATTAAATAATAATGTAGAATGCCAAGAAGGTGTTCATATCGGTGTTCAACAACAACTCGCATAAATTCATGCATGTTATTTTATCAAAAGTGCCTTGCAAAGTGTCTTTATGTTCCTCTCGAGATATTTAGGAAAAAAGAATTGAACCCTTTCTACAACAACTAGAAGACCAAGGAAAGCATCTCCAAGTGCCCTAATTAGTGCACTAGATGGATTGTTTAAGGAGACGTAAGAGCAGATACAAAGTAATAATATATTTTTCCATAGTATAATTTATTTATAGAATTTTGTTTCTAGGCATAGTCCAATGAGGTTTTGTATTATTGATATGTTTTCATCATGGAAACTAAGAAATAATGTAATATCAATCATTGAGTAATCACATTAATTTCAACGATGTTATAACACAAAACAATAAGATATTGATTTCAGTAATGATATAATAAAAAAAGATTCAGAGCAATTAGAGAATTGCAATGTTAAGTAGTTACAATGATTTCAGCAATGATATAACACAAAATAATAAGATTTGTTTATTTTAGAGATGATATAATGAAAAATGATTTAGAGCAATTAATTGCATTGGTTCACTAATGACATAATGTAAAACAATATGATGCAAATTGATTTAGTGATTATAAAAATGAAAAATGATTTAGAATTAATAAAGTGCATTGATTTCAACAAAAAATGTATTATAAAAAGTATTTGCATTGATTTAGAAAAATGAAAAATGTATTATAAAAAGTATTTGTATTGATTTTAACAAAAAACAATAAAGTGCATTGATTTCACTGGTAATACAATGAAAAATTATTCAATGCTTTCTCAAAAGAAACAATACCAAGTAAATTGATCTCGTATATTGATTTCAATACCCAAATATTGTTTTGAACACCCAAATAGTGTAAGTTATCAAGTCAAGTGACTTTAACAATAACACAATGGAAACAATTTCAAATTACTTATTATAAGTTGAATTTTACGAATTTGTTTGGTTGGGTATGGTTCATCTATTAGTATTTGCACACTAAAACCATTATAATATTATATATATGTTAAGATATCTAGAATACATATGCAATGCTTTAAAATAAAAGTATGCAATAAAATGTAAATAGAATTATGAGAAACATATGAGATTGGGGAAAGAAACTATTAATATTGAAAATAAAAAGAGATAATTTTTTTTTCTCATATTATCCATATGAAAAGCTGAAATTGATCATTACTACTTATTTATTATAGGGATACTATTGTTTATAGTATTCTATAAATGATACTTTCTAAATTTCAAATTATTAGATTCATCTAAAACATATATATATATATATATATTAATGATATTATTTGGAAAATTTCAAATGATCAATTTCATCTAAAACATTTAGATAAAAATATTAATAATATTCTAAAGTTTTGATGTTAGAATTAGGGTAGATCCATCTTAATTTCGTATCTATTATGCTTTAAAAGGATAAAACCTTTGTGTTGGTGTCGAACTTTATTTTGGGGAGGTAAAATGTGGCAGTTTTTTTGTCAAATTGTATAGTGGTGAGATCGCCATCAGTAGGAGAGAATTTGACTCCCGCAAAGTGCAAATCGACCACAGATGGAATATCCAGTTCGTCTCTTGAGGGCCGTATGAACTCAGAGGATGATTCTTCTACAATTTTTCATGCACTTTTATTGAATAGAAGAGCCAAGAGTCTCTTAAACACACTCAGAGCAAGAAGTAAGGGTAACTTCATTAGAAATTGCACAAGCCTGTAGTTCAGCCCTCGCCGAACCGAGTCCGTGAGAAGTCGAACGGGACCAACGTTAATAGAGGAGAGAACTTTCCACAGCAAACTGTAGGCTTGTGTAACGATTGAACTTTCCACTGGCTCAAACACATCGTTTTCTTCCTCAATTGGAATTGGAGTAACTGTTCACATGTCTGCTGAATACGGAGCATCGTTTTTTTCCTCAATTGGAATTGGAGTAACTGTTCACATGTCTGCTGAATACGGAGCATCGTTTTCTTTCTCAAGTTGAATTGGCTTTTGATTGATGGAAAGAGGAACGATACAGCACCTCCAGCAAGTGACGTCTCTCGGGCAACTTGAAGGCGAAAGGCGATAATTTTTGGCACACCAGCCTCAGCAGGATAGAGAGTCTCTTCTCTGCCTTGGCTTTAGAACCCAACTGCAACTTCAAAAGCGTTTTCATTAGAAATAGAGACAATTGATTTTCGAGCATCATCAAATCTCTCAAAATGGAGTTGTCGTCGGCACCAGTGCCAGTCGGATGAAAGACTGACCATAACTGGTGGTTGTGGGCATGGGAGCTTTGGTCAGCGTGTCTGACATAAAACTGCCGGCACTCGAGAAGGAAGACGGCGTCCAGGGCCAGGATCCACGCCAAGGTTTCTTCCTTATAATCGATGAACTTGTGATAGCAGCTCCAGATTTGCCAGTCGTATTTTTTAAACTCCTCTACAACAACAGACTGAAACTTACCTGTAAGTAGCTGCCAATTTATAGCGCTCCATATCATATATAGATTTCAGATCTCCAGTGGTGATAGGGGCCAATGGAAACCGAATGCGGAATGTAGGCTTCCAGATTGTCCGCCATTAACTCTTTGGGCACATTAAACACCGACGCACTCCATTCTTTCACCTTTTGCTTTTCTTTCTGCTCTTCTTATTCTAGTGCATCTAGACATTCCTTAACTTGAGTAACCCAACTATCTTCATTCATCTTCACTTGAACGGCATTAGTGTTGCATTCCATGTTTTCAGGTAGGAGAGTCTCTCCTCTGCCCAATTGATTTTCGAGCATCATCAAATCTCTCAAAATGGAGTTGTCTTCGGCACCAGTGCCTGTCGGATGAAAGACTGGCCCCAACTGCTGGTCGTTGGCATGGGAGCTTTGGTCAGCGTGTCTGACATAAAACTACAGGCACTCGAGAAGGAAGACGGCGTCCAGGGCCATCCACGCCAAGGCTTCCTCCTTATAATCGATGAGCTTGTGATAGCAGCTCCGGATTTGCCAGTCGTATTTTTTAAGCTCCTCTACAACAACAGACTGAAACTTGCCTGGTCCATTAATTCTTTTGTGAAATCTGTAAGCAGCTGCCAATTTGTAGCGCTCCATATCATAGATTTCAGATCTCCAGTGGTGATAGGGGCCAATGGAAATCGACTGCGGAATTTAGGCTTCCGGCTTGTCTGCCATTAACTCTTTGGGCACATTAAACACCGACGCACGCCATTCTTTCACCTTTTGCTTTTCCTTCTGCTCTTCTTCTAGTACATCTAGACATTCCTTAACTTGAGGAACCCAACTATCTTCATTATCTTCACTTGAACGGCATTAGTGTTGCATTCCATGTTTTCAGGTAGGAGAAAAGGAGCCACACAACAAAATAGTTAAGAAAAGTTCGAAATATATCAGGAGAGTTTAGAGGCTGTTCAGCATGACATGGAATTCAATTGGTTGAAAATTATTTTTAACAAATAAAAATAATTATGAATTCTACAGTCTCTTTCAAAATTACAACATTATCTTCACTTCTTTTCCAGGGATAACATTATCTTTTTATTTTTTTACTTTACAAATATCATTTATATTAAATAAGTGTATACTAATTTTTTTGTTTATGAGATAAGAGATCTTCTTTGATTTAATTACTAAAATCTACTAACATATACATACCCTACTCCCATGTGAATTTAAACTTGTGATTTTTTAGGAGGAAACACATGTTAACTATTAAGCTCAATATATATAGGAAATGAAAGTAAGAAAATTATCAATGTTATGTGTATTGTTCATTATGAGAAGATATTTTAGAGTAAGGGCACTGTTTCTTTAATGCATGTAGTATTTCCATCATTTCCTTCTCATAAATGGGTTTGTGTAAGTACTTTCCCTTGAGTAGTCAACTTTCAAAAGAAAGGAGAATTCCTTCTTGCATTAGAATAACACTAATATCATTTCTCGAGGCATCACATTCCACAATAAAGGTTTTTGTGAAGTCTGGTGTGGTCAAGACAGGAGCTTTGCACATCATCTTTTTAATTTGATCAAAATATTGAGTTTCTTTTGGAATCCATGAAAATGCATCCTTCTTAGTTAAAATCATTAAAGGTGATGTTATTCTTCCATATTTCCAAACAAACTTGCGGTAGTAACCTGTCAAACCCAAAAATCCTTTAATATTCTTCAATTTTTTTGGAATTGACCAGTCCATAATGTCATTAATCTTGTTAGGATCTACCTTGACACCTTCATGAGATACAATATGACCCAAATACTCTACCTCCTTTACCCCCAAAAAACATTTGTATGGTTTGGAATATAGTTGTTTCTCCTTTAGTAGTTTTAGCACCTTGTCTACATGTTGAACATGATCCTCCCAATACTTGTTATATATTATATATCATCAAAAAATACTGATAAAAATTTTCGAAGGAAGGGAATGAAAATGGAATTCAACAACCCTTGGAATGTGGAAGGTGCATTTGTAAGTTCAAAAGTCATGATGAAATATTCATAATGACTTTCATGAGTTTAGAATGTTTTTTTTGGGATATCTACTTCCTTCATTCTAATTTGATGATACCCTAAACAAAGATCCAACTTTGTGAAGTAGATTGCTCCATGAAGTTCATCCAACAATTCATCAATGACGGGAATGGAAAAATTATCTTTAATAGTGATCTTTTTGAGCTCTTTATAATTTGGACACATATGCCATGAGACCACTTTCTTGAGTGCCATGACCACTGATGCAGAATAAGAACTTTGGCTAGGTCTAATAATGCCAGCTTCTAACATTTCTTCAACCATATGCTCAATTTAACTCTTTTGGGCATAAGGGTATCTGTAAGGCATGATGTTAGGAGGAACACTCCTAGGAATTAAGTGAATAGAATGATCATGACTTTGAGTGTGTGGAAGACCTCTGGGAATATGTTCAAATACTTTGTAATGATTATCAATGATCCCCTGGATATCTAGGGGAATAGATGGCTTAGATGTTTGAACATCTAGTGAGCATAGTTGTACAATTACACCTTGATGCCCCTTTTTCAATAATTTTGTCATGCCATTAGAGCTTATCACCTTACTAGGTTTCCCTGTGATACCCCTTAACTCAATTTCTTTTCCTTCCATTGAAAATTTTATGAAAAGTTCTTGAAAATTAAAACCCATTGTTCCCAATGATTGTAACCATTAGACTCCTAGTATGACATCAACACAACCCATGGGTATAGAAATCATTGGACTATTCAATGCACATTCCCTCATAGTAATATTTATTTTATGGCATTTTCCCGAGCAATTGATAGTTCCTCCATTTGCAATCATTACTTGAAACTATGGCGCTGGATATATAAAACAATTGAGAGATTTGGATAATCTATAGTGAATGAAATTATGAGTACTGCCGGAATCAATTAGGAATATTACCTTTTTCTTTTGGATATATCCTTTGATCTTGAGGGTTTAAGGAGCGCTAATTCCATCCAATGCATTACATGATATCATGAGAGTCAACTCTTAAGAAGAAATCTATTCTACTTTTTCATCATGAGATGGTTATTGTTCTTGTTCTTGTTCTTGTTATTCTTCCTCTTCACAATCTATCTGGAATAATTCCTTCTCACCACACTCATGTCTATTACTGTAGTTGTTTCCATAATTAAAGCATAAACCTTTTTCTTTTCTTTTCTCCAATTTTTGAGGTGTCAACCCTGTAGGTTGAGGTTTTTTAGAAGAAGGAACATTATTCTCTTGATAGATGTTAGGAGTGGTACTTATAGTAGTGATATAGGTGGATATCGGTGGCCACCCACCTTTTTCAACTGGCTCAAAACATTTTTCTAGCAATTTTGGCAGTTTACTATTTTCAGTAGTTTTTAACTTTCGGGGCCATTTTGAGGGCCCAAATGAAGGTTTTTCGAGATAGGGGTCTTCAATGATATTCAAATGAATAATTGATCCCCCAAAATAAATATTCTCTACAATACCTTTCCAATGATCTATCACACGCCTAAAATGGAGATCGTATGCAAAAGTTACAACCCCAGAAAGTTGATGTACTCACTTATCCAAATGGGGCCCACGTGACTTTTGGCACTTCATCTCCTAGGGTTAGGATTTTTGATGTCTAGGGTTTTTGAAATTCTTGTTTATTGTAAAAAGGCCTTCAGAGCCTCATTGTAACCATCTTCTTGCGAATGCGAGTAGCCGTCACATCTCTTTTCAGAGATAAGTTGCCAACATTCTATCAAGTCTTTCACTCTGTATTTTTATAGTCTCTGTACATTTCTTTCATTGATAGAAATTGTGTTTTACTGTATATATGTGTTTATGGTTTCATCTATCATACATTTCTGTTATATTATTGAATATCTATGATATCTATGTGCATTTCTTTATTATATCTCTGATCTCATTTTCTGTCGAAAATAATCTGGATCAAGTAGCCATAGACATATTTTTACTTTCAACATTTCTCGCCACCCTGAATGGATTCTCCAATGATTTGGGTTCCCAAAGAATAACCTCATGTTGAATGTTTTCCTTTAAATTTTCTATGAATACATTAATCGGGTGCTCATTTGGAATAATTGTTACCTTTATATTCAATCTTTGAAATTTCTCAATGTGCTTCGCAACTGAACCCTTTTGCTTGAGATTTATCAATTGGCTAAAGAAGGTATTTCTCCTTGTATCCTCAAAGTGGGCTATCATTTCTTCCGTGAAAATTGTCCAAGGGACAAGTGATTTGCGAAAAAAAAGCCATCTATACCACACAAATTGATTGGGTTCTAAATATAAAGAAGCAATTCATACATTTTGTGTGTGTGGCACATCATGTAGATCAAATAACTCCTCCATCTAAAATATCCATGTGATTTGATCCTTGCCATCAAACTTCCGCATATCAATCTTAGCAAAGGGGTTGGTCTTCAACCCAAAGTTGGAGTTTCTCGAGTGTTTATTCATCTTCCTTATGTCCCCATCATGAATTTCATGGGATACATTTTCACTTTAAGGTGGCCTCTCTATTAGTAAATTTTTGAATCCTTCCATTATCTCCCTTTTTAAAGCATCCATCTTAGTATCCATTATTGCCTCAAACTTAGCTTCAGTTGAATCCATCATCCCTTGTAGTTCATATTTTGTTATTGTCTTA
This sequence comes from Picea engelmannii, assembly GCA_009831015.1. Taxonomy (NCBI): domain Eukaryota; kingdom Viridiplantae; phylum Streptophyta; class Pinopsida; order Pinales; family Pinaceae; genus Picea; species Picea engelmannii. Next base: position 2,843,525 of record ML776877.1, on the reverse strand, counting down.
TTTTGTAAATCATTTATGTCCCTGTGCATTTCTTAACCTTCATCAAGAGTTCAAGTAGGACTGTCTGAAGGATTATTTGGTGTAGAAGTTCCCTTTTTTTGTGGCATGTTGGCCAAGTATCAGTTTTAAACCTTGATTTCAAGGTGGTTCTACTACACAATATTTCTTTTGTTGTATCTCTAAAATTTTGGCCCTTCTGGGTCTAAAAACTTCGTTTAGTAGTTCTCTAATACGCCTTCTATGCAAATCCATAGGTCTGATAAAAATTGGATGTCCCAAGTGGAAGTTATGGTAACTTCCCCACACCTAGTTGATTTTCAGCCCTTGCAGGAGAGCGTACTTGTAAATCATGCCAAGAGCACAATATCTTATAGTTGATTCTGAAATTTTCACCAAAAATACTACAGACTGTACACTATCGAATGCAATTGATCTCACTTAATTTGGATACTCATTGAAGAATATATCATTATTTTACCTGGGACACTTGTTTGACACTAATTAATATGACTAGTCAACTACTCTATCTTACACAGGGTGTATCTACAAAATTAGGATGACCCAAAAGTTGAAATTTTTATCACAGATACCTTGAGAATTTCTTTGAATATCCTCCATGTTTTATGGTTTGAAACATCACAAAAAACTTTTTATAGAGAAAATTATGCAATGACTAAATTCAAGATGATTCAAGAAATCTATCTTAAAAAGGCTATATCTCTGAAGTTATAAGGCTTCAGGAGATGAAATTTGAATCCTATGTACCTTGATATGTATGTTAAATATCCTCCAAGTGGTTCCTTTTGAAATGTGGTAGTAAAAATTTATATCTAAAATTCCAAGGTGTCTCAAATGAAGCAATAAAACCCCAAGACCTGGAGCTCTGATACCAAATGTTAAAAACAAAATATCAAAATAACATAAAAAACCTCAGAGTAAGTACTCAACGCCTTGAAAAAGAGAGAATTTAAGATAATAAGCCTCTTTGAGAGGGAAAATTTTGTACACATCACATAAATTTACAAATACAAGATGATTCCAAATGAAAAGGTCTCCTTGGTATATATAGGAGACTAGGAGGTACAATTACAACTAATGGACCCAAGACGACATAAATAAAATAACAATATTAATGTAATATTCCCCAATTAAGGGGTAATGTGCCACTATTTAGGTCTTAACAATGTGTATGGAAAAAAAATTGTAATTTTTACTCTAGAGTGAGCAAAAATGGGAAATTAAGTCTGTTGAGAGAAATGGAAGGACATCAAAGTAATATGCATGGAGTGTGGCAATTTTTTCTATAACAATGGTGTACCACCTATCATCGTAAATGGCATGATGAGGACTATCCATCCATGAGTGAGTTACTTGCATTTACACTATCCTTCATGACCTTTTTCCTTGATCAACTTCGAGTTCCATAACCATACCTTTGGGGATACCACACTTCTTCAAGGGTTGACATCAATGACAACCAATATTTCAAAAACACTGACGATGCATCTTTTGTTTGGTATACAAATCCTTTCTTGCATACATATTTGGTGAGAAGGAAACTAACAAGTGAAAAATGTGTAATATCCATATTTATGCATTGCCTACATTCATTAAATTGATAATCCATCTATCATATCTAAAATATCCTAATTGATTCCTTGGATGAATCATTTAAGGAGGCTTATGAGAAAACACAAACTAGTAATATAGTTCGCAGTAGTCTAACCCATTTATGCACATTTAGTCCTAGGCATAATCCCAACAATGTTTTACACTATTTATATGTTCCAAGCATGGAAACCAAGAAAGAATGCAATATCAATCATTGAGTAGATATATTGATTTCAATAATGATAACACACAAAATAATAGGGTATATCATTTCATTGATGATACAATAAAAAATGATTGAGAGTAATCAAGGAATCATAGTGGTAATGATTTCAACAATGGTAAAGCACATAAGAATTAGTGTAATGACCTCCTCGCTACGACGACAAATCTCTTATAACAAGTGCAATTTTTTACTTTTTTTTTGTTTTTAAAAGTGTGTGCGCACGTGTGCAAGGGAAACAAACACATTCAACTCGACGTCGCCACCTGACGACGAACAAGACGCAACCACGACGAACACAACAAGACAACATAAGATGCACATCAAGTAACGATATGCAATTAACGATGATATATCGAAGATAAGTAAGACTGACTACTCGCCCATCCTACCTTGCAATGGTTAGGACCTCCAAGACACATAAGCAACTCTCAAGTCCAGGTTCCCATCGATTTTAACCATTTAAGGTTTAAGGGCTGGCGACTGTTCTATGGAACATGGAGGTGTCTACATCCCACCCAACATGAACAAACCAAGCAACAAAATTATTACAATCAAGCACAACAATAATTAAATGAGCAACCACGTCTTCTATGGAAGCGCAAGTCAATTAATGGCGAATTCAATTAATTGTGAATCCAATTAATAACAAATCCAATTAAATGTGATTTCCATTAATAAGGCATTTTCAATTAATTGCAAATTCCCATTCACGAAATCATAATAACTTTTGGACATAGTTCAAGACATTATAATTTATCTGCCATCAATGATATTTAATTTCATCATCACTACCATGAAATAACAACCATTTTTCATCTTATTTTACAATAACTACATAAAATGACCAATACATTACATCCGATATGTTATCTATAACCATTTCAGTAACTTTACCATAAAATGACTACAACGTCCACATTAACAGTTCCATGACCATTAGCCTTATCATTAAACGCTTCATTACATAATCATTACCATAAAACAATAATAACATTAGCATTAACACTACCATAAGCAGACACTCAGCATCACTTTACATCGATTATTACCCTAAACCAATAATAACATTAACATTAGCATTTCCCTAAGCATTAGCTTTAACTTGAAATGATGGCAATAGATTAGAAGAACTTAAGAAGTAATTTATCTCCTTTCAAAAAAACAAATGTTACAAGGACCCAATATATTTAATTAAAAATATCTAGTTTCTTATGCAAGGAACACTAGAACAAACTCCTTTATATCGATAGCAGAGCAAATTATAGAGTTATACAACAAGTAATTTATAGAGATGGTTTGCCCATAATATGATAACCATCAATTACCTTAACTCTAATTCACATCAATCATCCATTTATGTGACCATATACCTCCCACACTCTGAAGCAAACTCATATAATTCTCATTATTTAAAAGCTAACTAGATGGTCTAGAATAAGATTCAACCATTAATTTTATAATCAAAGGATGTTAAAGGCCACGAGTCCAACAATTTCAATAAGAAACCAATTAAACTAGAAGGCTACCATCATATAAACCAAGAAGAAACTAACCAAGCCCTTATCTCCAACAATTAAATTAGGTAGTTAAAATCTGACACTTAATAACAGAAAACTGGCATTCAATGCAAAGTAAACACAAGGCGCAAGGATGTAAGTGGTAATTAGGATTTTAGTGGAAGTAATTCCAAATGGCAACCAATGATTCACAAGAACCTAGAATGCCATAAGGAAATTAATACACAGTAGTCACACAGCCACCTTTTTACCATTTACAAATATTACTATTGTTTCCAAGATTTACGTACACTTCACATTCAATAATGACTAGTATGAAGGGATAATGGTTTTTGCTTGATCTTAAATAATTTACTTTGTTTCTCCCCAAAATCTGTTACCAAGTGGATGAAATGGTTACGTAATGTTATTTACTTAACCAAAGGGTCCATAAATCTCCCATACCCAACACATTGTTTAAGCTTACCCACGACCCCCTCTCTTTTCCAGTGTACAATCATGTTGATTGTAAGATTGGATGCAGTCCAGTCACTAGCTTAGATATAGTGAAAAAATGGGGGGGCAGGCCCCGGCAAGAAGGACGGTACAGGTTCTACCAGCTGCAACCAGACAGCGCATTCATGCTCTGGCAAAGGTGAAATTCATACAATTTTGAATCAAGTGTGCAGGGCGAAGGATTACAGATGGAACACTGCTGGCAAGGGCAATTTATTTTACAGTTGTAGAGACAAGTCGACAAGAGTTCCAATTTTTTTGGGGGGTTGCAATTTTGGGATTAATAAATTGAACCCCACATGAATCGATCCTGCAACCTTCTCCTCTGGAGTCAAGTGTAGAGCCATAGATTCATTACATCAAATGTTATAGGAACCCCCAACACAGAATGAAATTATGCAGAACAACTCCCACTGAATTCAAACACCATGAAAATGCCAAATCGAAATTCTTCAACTAATGATGTTATAAAAAAAAATGCCAACGACCATTACAGAACGAATCCCAAATTCATAGTTTTATTTCCATATAATAAACAATGGTATTATCTGTATAACAAAGATAGAAGGATTACCAAACAGGTTGAGTTCAAAATTTTAGCTAAAATTGGCAGAGGTAAAATATGGATCCCTAATGCAGACGAACTTGTCTCTAATACACCCTCAGATATAAGCAATCAATGTGTTAACTAACAGTGCGTGCCCAGACCACAAATCTACAATCCAAATTTTTAAATGTGAAAGAGAAAATAAAAACCTTCGGGAATGTACAGCCCAAGATGGAGGAAGAGGCTACGATTGGTATGCCTAAATAAAACTATTGCAAAGGTCCAAAATTGCCCCAAGAAGAGACATGTTAAAGACAAGAAAAAAAAAATAGGGTAAGAGACGATCAATGGGAACCAAGCCCATAAATGTAGAGGTGATGCTTAGGACGCGTGTAGATAAATTGTCAAGGAAGGGTTCCAAAATGTAGGGCATAAGCTCCTTTTTAAGTCGAAGATGAATCTAAGGAAAAGTAAGGGAAAACACTCTTATTGGCGAGGAGATCTACCAACTACGCAAGTTTAAATGTTCAACAATGCATAAACGTAGAGTAAGTTTGTCCATCCATGCATAAAAATGCAAGGTTAAATTATCCAACAATACATAAAACGCAAAGTAAATAAATAAAATTATCTAATCAACCAATTACACTAATATACCGATCCCAGCATGAGTCATAATGCATTTTATTCTACGAAATTAAAAATCATACCTTTGCCTTATCGCTTGCTCCGTGTGTCATCCGCGCACTCCGTGCCGCTCCCGCTCACCAACCGTCGATACCTCACCGTTACCTCCCAGCCAACCCTAGGGGTACTCTTCTTCCCCATTAGCCCCTTGAGCTGCAAAGGGGCCACACACTATCCAGATGGTACGTCTAGCTCCCACCTCGCCTCGCAAGGCCAAGCTACCACTCCTATTGGAGCTGGAAAATCCCAACTCTCCACAAGTAATCAGTCAAGTCACAAATCCGGCAGCATAACATTACGCTAACAGTAGATCCCCTACTTCTTTCTCCTTCCTCTCTTTTGTAGAGTCTTTTGCACTTCCAAACTTTCCCAAAATCTCTTTTAATTTAAGTTTTAATGAAAATCCTCTAAAAATTCTCTATCGTACAAGTGTCATTCATCCCCCACGTTTCTCCATTAACTATTCTCTTTAATTTATTAAATTGTCTTATTTCCCTCACCCACCTAGAGTTACTCCTATTTTTATTCCTAGGTGTCCCTAGATTCCCTTACAGGTTTTAAATACTTTCCGCAAAATGATGTTGCTAATTTAGTTCAATTTAGAAGGTTCTTTATTGCAAATTCGTTACTAAGTTGACCTCACTTTTTACCATAAGTTCCTTTCTTTCCCTTATTATGTTTCCTCCATTCCTTAGTTTCCTATTTTTTTATTATTCCCTTCTTTCCCCTTTTTATTAGAGCCAAAATGGCAGTTGCGCTATTTAATCTTTCCCTTTTTTAATTTATTATCTTTTTATACTCTCACAAGTTTAAAAATTAAATTCCTCTTTACATTTTTTAAATCCACTGATTTTAATTAAATTCTTACTCTATTCATTTTACCCCAAAAGTTTTATGAAGACTAAAACTATTACTTAAGTGGTTTTTAGTTTAAACTTTTATTTTTAATTTTATTTTTATTTTTTGGGTCTTTTTCTTAAGGTTAGACCAAATTTTACCCTAGAGAAGTTTTAGACATAGGACATAGATTATGAACTAGGTGACATTTTAATTAGGGGAGTCGTTTTTAAAATTTCTTATGAGATATTAATCTTAGGGCTACCTAGGTTCGTTCCTTTAACATCATCAATGTGACGAGCCCTTCAGGATGCACTATGTGCTCCAAGCGTGCCACTCTCCTCTAGTGTTTCCTTTGCGTGACATGCCCTTCAGGATGCACCACGTGCTCTAAGGGTGCCACTCACTTCTTAACTGATTGGTAGACCTCAATAACCCCTGGAGTCAATACTCTACCAGGTAAACTTGTGGGAGACTAACAGATCTAAGGAATAAGGCCCCTGCCTTATTGCGCACCCCTTAGAATCATCGTGAGAGACTGTCGCAGTCTTCCCTCATGACATCGTGGGTCCTCTCGAACTAGGTAATCATTAACCTACAGTTTGATCCATGGCGGAAGTGCTAGTAGGCTGTGGCAAGGCTGCTATCCACACCTCTCCCTCAACCTCTCTAGAAATCATGTGTGGCCCCTTTATTCCATATGTGAGTCTGGTCGGCAAGCTATCATCAGCCTGCATCATCAATAATCGTGTCAGAACATGTCCACATCATATCATATAATCAAATGTACTAGAATCATAGTAATCAATCAACCCCAAAATCACACTCCCTGACTCGACACAGAGTCCAAGGGGTTTTGTCGATGCCTCTGCATCCTCAAGGTAAAAAACCCTGCACACTCAGAAAAACTGGGTCAATAGCACATGTCTATGTCAAAGCAATAAAACATCATGTCATCTATCATATCGCATCATAATCAAGGATAAATGTTTTCATATCATAAAAGTCCAGATCACTTGCAAGAAAGTGTCCTCAAAGAATAAGTTTTCTCAGTGCGCCATAGCGGGATGTTACATACACCCCCTCTTGGTCTAAACTTCATCCCAAAGTTTCATAGTATAAATGCCGAAATAAATGTATCACATTATCATAAGTCTATCTATCAAACAAAAATTGAAACTGCTGGCGCATATTATATGCGTCCTCCTAGGTCGCCAAGTGCGGACTATAATTCCCACTGGACCTTGACCTGATCTACCATTCGATGTCGTAACTGTCGAACGTGATGTTCTAAGATGTGGAATGACTCAGCGGTGAGCGCTCCCTCATCTGATACCTGCAAGGAACTCATGTCAATAACATGCGTAGGATCACTGATATAATGTCTCAAAATAGATACATGAAAAACATCGTGCATACGCCTCAAGGAATCAGGCAAGGCTAGTCGATAGGCCACGGGCCCCTTTCTCTCGACAATCTCGAAAGGTCCCATGAACCTAAGAGAGAGTTTAACTCCCTTTCAAAACTTGATCGAACTCTTATGTGGTTTAACCCACAAGAAGACTCGATCACCGACCTCGTAACTACGGTCAACTCGGTGTGCATTGGCATAACTCTTATGTTGATCCTGCGCTTCTTTAATCCTTTGTCTTATGGTTTGCATTTGCTCTTCCATTTCTTGGATTGCTTCTGGTCCCACCAGGACCCTATCCTCAAGTTGATCCCAACTCAAGGGAATATGACATGGTCACTCGTAAAGAAACTCAAAAGGCACCATCTTAATGGTGCTCAGGTAACTATTGTTGTAAGCGAACTCCACTAGTGGCAAGAATTATTCCCAACACTTTTGTTGGTCCATCATGTACATGCACAACATGTCTTCCAAGGTTTGGTTCATTCGTTCTGTTTGTTCGTCAGTCTCTAGGTGATAAGCAGTACTAAAGTTAAGTTGGGTTCCCAAGGCCTCTTGGAAACTCATTCAAAATCGTCCAGTAAACACCGATCCTCGATCGGATATAATCCTCTTAGGAACGCCATGTATCCTCACAATATCACTGATGAAAAATCTCGCTATGTCAAGTGCCAGATACGTCATACACACAATAATAAAGTGAGCACTCTTCGTTAGAGTGTCTACTGCCACAAAAATCGAGTCATGTCTCCTTGCCGTCAGTGGCAATCCAACAATAAAATCCATCTAAATAACCTCCCCTTTCGATTTCAGGATGGCATGTGGTTGAAGTAATCATGCCGGGTGTCTATGTTTAGCCTTTACCTACTGACACTCTAGACATCTGGCCACATAGTTGACTATGTCAGCCTTCATTCCCTTCCAAAAGAATAAGGGCTTAAGGTCTGCCCTCATCTTTTTGACTCCTGGGTGAGCCATGTAAACCGCTCTATGAGCCTCACTCAAGATCAACATCCTCAACTCATCTTTTGGCGGTACGTAAATCTGACTTTTAAACCTTAATAACCCATCGCTATCAAATGAAAATACCTCATATCGTGGTACCATCATTGTGTTTTGTCCGATAAAACCCTTGACCTCCTTGTACCAGTCATCGTCATGCTATAAAGTGAGAATCTTCTCACGTAGATTGGTCTGAAGAGGTAACATTGAAAAGATGTGTGGTCTCCAACTCAAAGCATCTGCCACTCGGTTCACTATTCCCTTTATGTAAGTAATCTAAAAGTCATACTCGCTAAGCAATTTTGACCAATGTCGTTGTCGCTCATTTAGGTCACTTTGCGTAAAAATATTTTGTAGTCCACAATGATCAGTTTTTAGTTCAAATTTTCATCAAACAAGGTAGTGTCTTCAAACCTTCAAGGCATATACTATGGCTAATAACTCCAAATCGTGCGTCGCGTAGTCCTCCTCATGCCTTCTCAGTTTCCTCGAAATGTAAGCAATCACTCATCCGTCTTGCATCAAGACTCTGCCTAAACCTTCCTTGGATGCGTTAGTTCATACCATGAAGTCTGCATCCATGTCAGGGACCTTTAGTATCGGTGTTGTTGTCAACAACTCTTTAAGCCTCCGAAATGCTTCAGTACATTTCTCGGTCCAAACAAACTTCTTGTTTTTCTTCTGCAATTCTTTGATCGGATTTTCTATCTTCGAAAATCCCTCGACAAACCATCGATAGTATCCTGCTAAACCCATAAAGATATGTACTTCCATGACATTCATCGGTGCAGGCCATTCCATAATAGCCTCGACCTTGGCTGGATCCACAGCGATACCTTCGTCGGAGATGACATGCCCTAAGTAGTGAATCCTCGATTGATAAAAAGAGAATTTGGACAACTTACCGTACAATTTGTGCTCTCGTAGACACTATAGTACCAAGCACAAGTTCTCATCGTGCTCCTCCATCGTCCAAGAGTAGATAAAAATATCATCAATGAATACTTGGACGAACTTGTCCAAGTACTCGTGGAACACCCCGTTCATCAAACTCATAAATACTCTTGGGGCGTTTGTCAGTCCAAATGGTAAAATAGTAAACTTGTAATGTCCAAATATCATCTTAAAGGCGGTCTTAGTGACATCATCTTACTCGATCCACAATTGGTGATACCTCGATCACAAATTGATCTTGGAGAACACTGTCCCACCCTTCATTTGATCAAATAGATCATCAATTTTTGGCAAGGGATACTGATTCTTGATCGTGTCATTGTTCAGTTGATAGTAGTCAATGCAAAGCCTCCATGATCCATCCTTCTTCCTTATGAAAATAACTGGTGCACCCGACGGTGACACACTAGGATGTATCAGTCCTAGATCCAACAACTCCTTTATTTGCATTTTTAACTCTTGTAACTATGGAGTCGACACCTAATAAGGTGTTCTCGCTATTGGTTCAATCCCAGGTTTTAGGTCTATGGTAAACTCCAAATCCCTCTCTGGCGGCATCATAGGTAGCTCCTCCAGAAACACATCCAAAAACTCTCTCACCACTGAAGGATGTTCTATACATTCCACTACTCCCTTCTCATTTGGCGCAAGGATCGCATAAATATTGCACCCCTTGCACATGCTCTTCTGAAGTTGCAAGGAAGAGATGAACCTCAGGGAAACTCCCTGGTTCCATCCTACAATCACACATCTCTATCCCTTGTCATCGACCAAGCTCAACCATTTGGTCTTACAGTTGAGTATCACCTCATGCGATTCCAACCAATCCATACCAATCACGACATCATAAGATCCTAATATCATGATGTACAAGTTCGTCTTTGTAACAAACTCTCCTAGGTTAAGGGCACATCCCATAACCTTTCCTCCAACCCTCTGTTTGTCTCCCGAACCCATCTCTACGAAGATAAACTCGTCATGTTCGAGTGCCTTTACCTTAATCCTTTTTAGCATTGCACCAGAAATGAAACTCTCGGTAGCACCAAGATCTATCAAAATACTAAGGGTCTGGTCAGCGACAGTACCTATCATCTTGAGCATAGTCAACTGATGCTCTGCCTAGTGTTTATTCACCGCTGCATGAATCCTATGGGCCTTGCCCATATCTCCCATGGTAGTGGGTCCGGCTGATCCGGACGCTCTGGTCCTCTCTATAGGACAGTCATGCTGGTAGTGTGGCTCCCCACATGTCCAACACCCCTTCTTCGGCCCAGTAGTCCTGGTATCTGAAGTAGAAGATGACAACCCATCGGCCTGGAACCCTGGTCAGTTCTGCTGAATAGGCCTAAACTTCTACTGCTAGGGGCGACATTGCTGCTGATGCGGTGGTCCCTGATAAGGTGTCTGCTGGAGAGGTGGCGGTCGTCGAGGTGTGGTGAAAGTGGATCCCCTCTAGAAGTCACGATATTCCAGCATATGTCTCGCTAGTGTCTGGTGCTGCTGTGTTCTAGATGAAACCTAACCTACTAGTCTCGCTGGAGTCCTTATCTAACCCCCACTGATAAGCTCCTCCTCTACTATGAGGGCCTTCTAGACGGCATCATGCAAAGTTTGAGGAATCAAAATCCTAACCTTTACATGCAGGCTACCATGAAGTCCAAACACAAACCTGTTGACCTTAATTTTTTCAGTGTTAAGGTGCGGAGCGTACCAGAGTAGCTCTATAAAATGGGCCTTGTACTCGAGCACCATACGACCTCCCTGTCGTAAGGCGTTGAACCCATTGAGCTGACTCTTGATGAATTCTTCTGAAAGGTACCTCTCTCAGAACCGTTCCTCGAATAGTTCCCATGACATGTCTTCAACGACCATGTTCAGCTACGGTAAGAGCGTATTCCACCATAGAAGAGTGCTCCCCTTCAATTGAAAGACTGCCATGCAGACCTTTATGTTGGAGGTATAATCACAAAGTGCGAAGCACATCGCCATGTTCTCTAACCATGCCTTGGCAACTGCGTTGTCCGGGGCACCAAAGAACTTGGGAAATTTTACCATCTTGAGTTCGTGGTGAATGCTACTAGTAACTGTCGATGCCCGCGGTGGAACCTCAGTGGGCGCCGGTGCTCTGGCCTCATCTCTGTCCAAATGACTGATCAGTGCCTTGGACATGTGTTGAAAGGATCTCATCATCTCGACTACATCACGAACTGCTATCTGCTCCTATCCGAAAACCTGTTCATCTCCCTAGGGTTTAGACTCGCAGGCATGGATGCTACTAGAGACATCGTGCCTCCTCCCCTAGCACCCCGTCGTATGCCTCCGTGGCGTCCTCTAACCATGATAACCTACACACAGAAAAGTCAACTCACTTAGAAATACTATAATCAAATCATAACAATGAAAGCCGTAGTGATCCTAAGTCACGGGTTGAACCTGGCTCTGATACCATATGTAATGACCTCCTCGTTACGACGAAAAATCTCTTATAACAAGTGCGATTTTTTTTATTTTTTCTTAAAAGTGTGTGCACGCATGTACAAGGGAAACAAACACATTCAACTCGGCGATGCCACCTGAGGAAGAACAAGACGCAACCACGATGAACACAACAAGACGACATAAGACGCACATCAAGTAACTATATGCAATTAACGACGATCAATCGACGATAAGTAAGACTGAATTCCCATCCATCGACTGAATCAAGCCCAGTTTCCCATCGATTTTAACCATTTAAGGTCTCAGGGCTAGCGACTGTTCTAAGGAACATAAATCTGTCTACATCCCGCCCGACATGAATAGACCAAGCAACGAAATTATAACAATCAAGCACAACAATAACTAAATGAGCAACCATGTCTTCTATGGAAGCGCAAGTCAATTAATTGCGAATTCAATTAATTGTGAATCCAATTAATAGCAAATCCAATTAAATGTGATTTCCATTAATAAGACATTTTCAATTAATTGCAAATTCCCATTCACTAAAACATAATAACTTTTGGACTTAGTTCAAGACATTATAATTTATCCTCCATCAATGATATTTAAATTCATCATCACTACCATGAAATAACAATCATTTTTCATCTTATTTTAAAATAACTACATAAAATGACCAATACATTACATCCGATATGTTATCTATAACCATTTCAGTAACTTTACCATAAAATGACTACAACATCCACATTAACAGTTCCATAACCATTAGCCTTATCATTAAACGTTTCATTACATAATCATTACCATAAAGCAATAATAACATTAGCATTAACACTACCATAAGTAGACATTTAGCATAACTTTACATCGATTATTACCCTAAACCAATAATAACATTCACATTAGCATTTCCCTAAGCATTAGCTTTAACTTGAAATGATGGCAATAGATTAGAAGATCTTAAGAAGTAATTTATCTTCTTTGATAAAAACAAATGTTACAAGGACCCAATACATTTAATTAAAAATATCTAGTTTCTTATGCAAGGAACACTAGAACAAACTCCTTTATATCGATAGCAGAGCAAATTATAGAGTTATACAACAACTAATTTATAGAGCTGGTTTTCCCATAATACAAGTACCATCAATTACCTTAACTCTAATTCACATCAATCATCCATTTATGTGACCAAATACCTCCCACACTCTGAAGCAAACTCATATAGTTCTCATTATTTAAAAGCCCTTATCTCCATCAATTAAACTAGGCAGTTAACATTTGACATTTAATAATAGAAAACTGGCATTCAACGCAAAGTAAACACAAGGTGCAAGGATGGAAGCGGTAATTAGGCTTTTAGTGGAAGTAATTCCAAATGGTAAGCAATGATTCATAGGAACCTAGAATGTCGTCAAGAAATTAATACATAGTAGTCACATAGTCACCTTTTTACTATTTACAAAGATTACTTTTGTTTCCAATATTTACGTACACTTCACATTCAATAATGACTAGTATGAAGGGATAATGGTTTTTGCCCGATCTTAAATAATTTAGTTTGTTTCTCCCCAAAATCTATTACCAAGTGGATGAAATGGTTAGGTAATGTTATTTACTTAATCAAAGGCTCCATAACTCTACCATACCCAACACACTATTCAAGTTTATCTGCAACCCCCTCTCTCTACTAGTGTACAATCATGTTGACTGTAAGATTGGATGCAGTCTAGTCGCTAGGTCAGATATAGTAAAAAAAGGGGGGGGGGCAGGCCCTGACAAGGAGGACAGTATAGGTTTTACCAGCTGCAACTAGACAACGCATTCACGCTCTGGAAGAGGTGAAATTCATACGATTTTGAATCAAGTGTCCAAGGTGAAGGATTAGGGATGGAACACTGCTGGCAGGAGTGATTTCTTTTACAGTTGCAGAGACAAGTCGACAAGAGTTCCAGTTTTTTGGGGGGGTTGCAATTTCAGGATTAATAAATTGAACCCCATGTGAATTGAACCTGCAACCTTCTCCTTTGGAGTCAGGCTTAGAGCCACGGATTCGTTACATCAAATGTTATAGGAATCCCCAACACATAATGAAATTATCCAGAACGACTCCCACCAAATTCAAACACCACGAAAATGCCAAATCGAAAATTTTCAACTAATGATGTGATAAAAAAAAATGCCAACGCCCATTACAGAACAATTCCCAAATCCATAGTTTTATTTCCATATAATAAACAGTGGTATTATCTGTATAACAAAGACAGAATGATTTCCAAACAGGTTGAGCTCGAAATTTTAGCTAAAATTGGTAGAGCTAAAATATGGATCTCTAATGCAGAAAAATTCACCTCTAATACACCCTCAGATATAAGCAATCAATGTGTTAACTAACAGTTCTTGCCTAGACTGCAAATCTACAATCCAAAATTTTAAATGTGAAAGAGAAAATAAAAACCTTCAGGAATGTACAACCCAAGCTAGAGGAAGAGGCTACGATTGGTATGCCTAAATAAAACAGTTGCAGAGGTCCAAAAGCGCCCCAAGAAGAGACATGTTGAAGAGAAGAAAAAAAAAACAGGGTAAGAGACGATCAATGGGAAACAAGCCCATAAATGCAGAGGTGATGCTCAGGACACGCGTAGATAAACTGTCAAGGAAGGGTTAAAAAATGCAGGGCGTAAGCTCCTTTCTAAGTCCAAGATGAAGCTAAGGAAAAGTAAGGGAAAACACCCTTATTGGCAAAGAGATCTACCAACTCCGCAAGTTTAAATATTCGACAACGCATAAATGCAGAGTAAGTTTATCCATCCATGAATAAAAATGCAAGGTTAAATTATCAAACAATACATAAAACACTGAGTGAATAAATAAAATTAGCTAATCAACCAATTACACAGATATGTCGATCCCAGCATGAGTCGTAATGCATTTTATTCTACCAAATTAAAAATCATACCTTTGCCTTATCACTTGCTCCGTGTGTCGTCCACGCACTCCATGTCGTTCCCCCTCGTCGACCGTCGAGACCTCATCGGTACCTCCCAGCCAATGCTATGGGTACTCTGCTTCCCCCTTAGCCCCCCGAGCCACAAAGGCACCACACACTATCTAGATGGTACGTGTAGCTCCCATATTGCCTTGCAAGGCCAACCTACCACTCCTATCCGAGCTGGAAAATCCCAACTCTCCACAAGTAATCAATCAAGTCACAAATCCAACAGCGTAACATTACGCTAACAGCCGATCCCCTACTTCCTCCTCTTTCCTCTCTTTTATAGAATTTTTTTCACTTCCAAACTTTTCCAAAATCTCTTTTAATTTAAGTTTTAATGAAAATCCTCTAAAAATTCTCTATCGTACAAGTGTCATTCATCCCCCACATTTCTCCATTAACTATTCTCTTTAATTTATTAAATTGTCTTATTTCCCTCACACACCTAGAGTTACTCCTATTTTTACTCCTAGGTGTCCCTAGATTCCCTTACAGGTTTTAAATACTTTCCCCAAAATGATGTTGCTAATTTAGTTCAATTTAGAAGGTTCTTTATTGCAGATTCATTACTAAGTTGATCTCACTTTTTACCATAAGTTCCTTTCTTTCCCTTATTATGTTTCCTCCATTCCTTAGTTTCCTAAGTTTTTATTATTCCCTTCTTTCCCCTTTTTATTAGAGCTAAAATGGCAGTTGCACTATTTAATCTTTCCCTTTTATTTTTAATTTAATATATTTTTATACTCTCACAAGTTTAAAAATTAAATTCTTCTTTACAATTTTTAAATCCACTAATTTTAATTAAATTCTTACTCTCTTCATTTTACCCCAAAAGTTTTATGAAGACTAAAACTATTACTTAAGTGGTTTTTAGTTTAAAATTTTATTTTTATTTTTTGGGTCTTTTTCTTAAGGTTAGACAAAATTTTACCCTAGAGAAGTTTTAGACTTAGGACTTAGATTCTAAATTAGGTGAGATTTTTATTAGGGGAGTCATTTTTAAAAGTTCTTATGAGATATTAGTCTTAGGGCTACCTAGGTTCGTTCCTTTAATATCATCAATGCGACGTGCCCTTCAGGACGCACTACGTGCTCCAAGGGTGCCACTTGCCTCTAGTGTTTCCTTTGCACAACATGCCGTTCAAGATGCACCACATGCTCCAAGGGTTCCACTCACTTCTTGACTGATTGGTAGACCTCAATAACCCCTGGAGTCAACACTCCGTCAGGTGAACTTGTCGGAGAATAAGGGCTCTAAGGAATAAGGCCACTGCCTTATTGCATGCCCCTCACAATCATCGTAAACGACTGTCGCAGTCTGCCCTCACGGCATCGTGGATCCTCTTGAAATAGGTAATCATTAACCTACAGTTCGAACCATGATGAGAGTGCTAGTAGGTTGTGGAAGGGTTGTTGTCCACACCTCTCTCTCAACCTCTCTGGAAATCATGTGTGGCCGCTTTACTCCATATGTGAGTCTGGTCGGCAAGCTATCGTCAGCCTGCATCATCAATAATCGTTTCAGAACATGTCCACATCATATCATATAATAAAATGTACTAGAATCATAGTAAACAATCAACCCCAAAAGCACACTCCCTGACTCGATCCAGAGTCCAAGGGGTTCTGTCGATGCCTCTGCGTCCTTAAAGTCAAAAACCCTACACACTCAGAAAAATTGAGTCAATTGCACATGTCTATGTCAAAGCAGTAAAACATCATGTCATATATCATATCGCATCATAATCAAGGATAAATTTTTTCATATCATAAAAGTCCAGATCACTTGCGAGCAAGTGTCCTCAGAGAATAAGTTTTCTCTGTGTGCTAGAGCGAGATGTTACATACACCCCCTCTTGGTGTAAACTTCATCCCGAAGTTTCATAGTATAAATACCAAAATAAATGTATCACAGTATCATAAGTCTATCTATCAAACAAAAATTGAAACTACTGGTGCATATCATATGCGTCCTCCCACGTCGTTAAGTGCAGACTATAATTGTCCCACTGGACCTTGACCTGATCTACCGTTTGACTTCATAATTGTCGAACGTGATGATCTAAGATGCAGAATGACTCAGCCGTGAGCGCTCCCTCATATGATACCTACAAGGAACTCATGTCAATAACATGTGTAGGATCACTGATATAATGTCTCAAAACAGATACATGAAAAACATCGTGCATACACCTCAAGGAATCAGGCAAGGCTAGTCGATAGGCCACAGGCCCCTTTCTCTCCACAATCTCAAAAGGTACCACGAACCTAGGAGAGAGTTTAGCTCTCTTTTAGAACTTGATCGAACTCTTATCCGGTTTAACCCACAAGAAGACTCGATCATCGACCTCGTAACTATGGTCGACTCAGTGTGCATTGGCATAACTCTTCTGTCGATCCTGCGCTTCTTTAATCCTTTGTCTTATGGTTTGCATTTGGTCTTCCATTTCTTGGATCACTTCTGGTCCCATGAGGACCCTATACTCAAGTCGATCCCAACTCAAGGGCGTCCAACACATTCGCCCGTAAAGAAACTCAAAATGCGTCATCTTAATGGTGCTCTGGTAACTGTTGTTGTAAGCGATCTCCACTAGTATCAAGAATTCTTCCCATTTCTTTTGTTGGTCCATCACGTACATGCGCAACATGTCTTCCAAGGTTTGGTTCATTCGTTCTGTTTGTCCATCAGTCTCTAGGTGATATGCAGTACTAAAGTTAAGTTGGGTTCCTAAGGCCTCTTGGAAACTCATCCAAAATCATCCAGTAAACATCGATCCTAGATCGGATATAATCCTCTTAGGCATTGCATGTAGCCTCACAATCTCACTGATGAAAACTCTCACTATGTTAGGTGCCTGATACGTCGTACGCATAGGAATAAAGTGAGCACTCTTCATCAGAGTGTCTACTACCACAAAAATCAAGTCATGTCTCCTTGCTATTAGTGGCAATCCAACAATAAAATCCATCGAAATAACCTCCCATTTTGATTCCGGGATGGTATGTGGTTGAAGTAATCTTGTTGGGTGTCTATGTTTAGCCTTTACCTGCTGACACTTTAGACATCTTGCCACATAGTTGACTATGTCAGCCTTCATTCCCTTTCAAAAGAATAAGGGCTTAAGGTCTGCCCTCATCTTCATGACTCTCGGGTGAGCCATGTAAACCTCTCTATGAGCCTCACTTATGATCAACATCCTCAACTCGTCGTTTGACAATACGTAAATCCAACTTTTAATCCTTATAACCCATTGCTATCAAATGAAAATCGCTCATATCATGGTACCATCATTGTGTTTTGTCTGATAAAACCCTTAACCTCCTTGTACCAGTCATCGTCACGTTGTAAAGTGAGAATATTCTCATGTGGATTCATCTTAAGAGGCAAGAACGAAAATATGCATGGTCTCCGAATCAAAGCATCTGCCACTCGTCTCAGTATTCCCTTTATGTAAGTCATCTCAAAGTCGTACTCACTAAGAAATTCTGACCAATGTCGTTGTCACGCGTTCATGTCACTTTGCGTAAAAATGTGTTGTAGTCCACAATGATCAGTATTTAGTACAATTTTTTTTCCAACAAGGTAGTGTCTCCAAACCTTCAAGGCATATACTATGGATAATAACTCCAAATCATGCGTCGCGTACTTCTCCTCATGACTTCTCAGTTTCCTCAAAATGTAAGAAATCACTCGTCCATCTTGCATCAAGACTTCGCCTAAACCTTCCTTGGATGTGTCATTGCATACCATGAAGTCCAAGTCCATGTCAGGGACCTTTAGTATCGGTGTTGTTGTCAACAACTCTTTAAGCCTCCAAAATGCTTCAGTGCATTTCTTGGTCCAAACAAACTTCTTGTTTTTCTTCTGAAATTCTGTGATCGGATTTGCTATGTTCGAAAATCCCTCGAAAAACTGTCGATGGTATCCTGCTAAACCCATAAAGCTACGCACTTCCGTGACATTCGTCGGCGCAGGCCATTCCATAATAGCCTTGACCTTGGCTGGATCCATGGCAATACCTTCACCAAAGATGACATGCCCTAAGTATTGAATCCTCGATTGATAAAAAGAGCATTTGGACAACTTCCCATACAATTTGTGCTCTCGTAGACACTGTAGCACCAAGCGCAAGAGCTCTTCGTGCTCCTCCATCATCCGAGAGTAGATCAAAATATCGTCAATGAATACTTGTACGAAGTTGTCCAAGTACTCACGGAACACCCCATTCATCAAACTCATAAATACTCCTGGGGCGTTTGTCAGTCCAAACAGTAAAACAATAAACTTGTAATGTCCAAATCTCGTCTTAAAGGTGGTCTTAGGGACGTCATCTTCCTTGATCTGCAACTGGTGATACCCCGATCGCATTTCGATCTTGGAGAACACTGTTGCACACTTCATTTGATCGAACAGATCATCAATTCTCAGAAAGGGATACTAATTCTTGATAGTGGCCTTATACAATTGACGGTAGTCGATGTAAAGCCTCCATGATCCATCCTTCTTCCATATGAAAATAACCGGTGCAGCCCATAGTGACACAATAGGATGTATCAGTCCTAGATCCAACAACTTCTTTAGTTTCATTTTGAACTCTTGTAACTTTGGGGTTGACATCCGATAAGGCATTCTCACTATTGGTTCAGTCCCAGATTTTAGGTCTATGGTAAACTCCAACTCCCTCTCCAGTGGCATCCCAGGTAACTCCTCCAGAAACACGTCCGAAAACTCTCTCACCACCAGAAGGTGTTATATACCTTCCGTTACTACCTTCTCATTTAGCACAAGGATCGCATAAAGCTTGCACCCCTTGCGAATGCTCTTATGAGGTTGCAAGGAAGAGATGAACCTCAGGGAAACTCCCTGGTTCCATCCTACAATCACACATCATTGTCCCTCATCATCGACCAAGCTCAATCATTTGGTCTTATAGTTGAGTATTGCCTCATGCGATTCCAACCAATCCATACCAATCACAACATCATAAGATCCTAAGATCGTGACATACAAGTTGGTCTTCGTGACAAACTCTCCTAGGTTAAGGGCACATCCTGTAACCTTTCCTCCAACCCTCTGTTTCGCTTCCGAAGCCATCTCTACGAAGCTAAACTCGTCCTGTTTGAATTCCTTTACCTTAATCCTTTTCAGTGCTACACCAGAAATGAAACTCTCAGTAGCACCGGGATCTATCAAAATACTAAGGGTCTGTTCAATGACAGTACCTGTCGTCTTGAGCACAGAACTTCTGCTCTTCCTAGCGGTTATTCATCGCTGCATGAATCTGATGGGCATTTCCCATATCTCCCGCGATAGTGGGTCAGGTTGATCTAGACACTCTGGTCCTCTCCACAAGATAGTCACGATGGAAGTGTGGCTCCCCACATGTCCAACACCCCTTCTTCGGCCCAGTAGTCCTGGTACTCAAAGTAGAAGATGACGGCCCACCAGCCTGGAATCCTGGTCTGTTCTGCTGAACAAGCCTAAACTGCTGCTACTGCGGGTGATGTTGTTGTTGATGTGGTGGTCCCCGATAAGGTGTCCATTGTTGAGGCAGCAGTCACCGAGGTGTGGTGAAAGTGGATCCCGTCTAGAAGCCACGATGTCCTGGCGTATGTCTCGCTGGTGTCTGGTGCTGCTATGTTCTAGATGAAACCTGCCCTGCTGGTCTCGCTGGAGTCCTGGTCTGACCCCCACTGATAAGCTCCTCCTCTACTATGAGGGCCTTCTGGATGACATCATGCAAAGTTTGAGGCATCAAAATCCTAACCTTTGCACACAGGCTGCCGTGAAGGCCGAACATGAACCTATTGACCTTAAGTTTTTCAGTGTTAAGATGTGGAGCATACCGAAGTAGCTCCATAAAACGGGCCTCATACTCCGGCACCATATGACCTCCCTGTCGTAAGGCATTGAACCCATTGAGCTGACGCTCAATGAATTCCTCTGAAAGGTACCTCTCTCGGAACCGTTCCTTAAATAGTTCCCATGACACGTCTTCAACGACCATGTTCAGCTGTGGTAGGAGCGTCTTCCACCATAGAAGAGCGCTCCCCTTCAACTAAAATATTTCCATACAGACCTTCATGTTGGAGGTATAATCAAAAAGTGTGAAGCACATCACCATGTTCTCCAACCATGCCTCGGCGGCTGCACTGTCTGGGGCATCAAAGAACTCAGGAAATTTGACCTTCTCAACTTTGCAGTGAATGCTACTAGTAATGACTGATGCATGCGGTGGAACCTCAGTGAGCACCAGTGCTCTGGCCTCATCTCTTTCCAAATGGCTAATCAGTGCCTTGGACATGCGCTGAAAGGATCTCATCATCCCGACTACATCGCCAACTGCTATCTTCTCCTACCCGAGAACCTACTCATCTCCCTGGGGGTTAGACCTTGCAGGTGTGGATGCTACTGGAGGCGTCACCCCTCCTCCCCTAGCACCCTGTCGTCTGCCTCTGCGGCGTCCTCTAACCATGATTATCTACACGCACACAAGTTAACTCAATTAGCAATAGTATAATCAAATCATAACAACAAAATCTGTAGCGATCCTAAGTCATGGGTTGAACTTGGCTCTGATACCATACGTAACGACCTCCTCATTATGACGACAAATCTCTTATAACAAGTGCAATTTTTTTTTGTTTGTTTTTAAAAGTGTGTGCGTGCATGTACAAAGGAAACAAACACATTCAACTCGATGTCGCCACCCGACGATGAACAATATGCAACCACGACGAACACAACAAGACGACATAACATGCACATCAAGTAATTGTATGCAATTAACGACGATCAATCGATGATAAGTAAGACTGACTACCCACCCATCCTACCCTGCAATGGTTAGGACCTCCAAGACACATAAGCAATTCTCAAGCCCAAGTTCCCATCGATTTTAACCATTTAAGCTCTTAGGGATGGCGACTGTTGTGAGGAACATGGAGGTGTCTACATCCCACCCAACATGAACAGACAAAGTAATGAAATTATTACAATCAAGAACAACAATAATTAAATGAGCAACCATGTCTTCTATGGAAGAACAATTCAATTAATTATGAATTCAATTAATTGTAAATCCAATTAATAGCAAATCCAATTAAATGCGATTTCCATTAATAAGGCATTTTCAATTAATTGCAAATTCCCATTCACTAAATCATAATAACTTTTGGACTTAGTTCAAGACATTATAATTTATCTTCCATCAATGATATTTAATTTCATCATCACTACCATTAAATAACAACCATTTTTCATCTTATTTTACAATAACTACATAAAATGACCAATACATTACATTCGATATGCTATCTATAACTATTCCAGTAACTTTACCATAAAACAACTACAACGTCCACATTAACAGTTCCATAACCATTAGCCTTATCATTAAATGTTTCATTACATAATCATTACCATAAAACAATAATAACATTAGCATTAACACTACCATAAGCATACATTCAACATCACTTTACATCGATTATTACCCTAAACCAATAATAACATTAACACTAGCATTTCCCTAAGCATTAACTTTAACTTGAAATGATGGCAATATATTAGAAGATCTTAAGAAGTAATTTATTTCCTTTGAAAAAAACAAATGTTACAAGGACCCAATATATTTAATTAAAAATATCTAGTTTGTTATGCAAGGAACACTAGAACAAACTCTTTTATATCGATAGCAGAGCAAATTATAGAGTTATACAACAAGTAATTTATAGAGTTGGTTTGCCCATAAGACGAGAACCATCAATTACCTGAACTCTAATTCACATCAATCATCCATTTATGTGACCATATACCTCCCACACTCTGAAGCATACTCATATAATTCTCATTATTTAAAAGCTAACTAGATGGTCTAGATTAAGATTCAACCATTAATTTTATAATCAAAGAACATTAAAGGCCACCAGTCCAAAAATTATAATAAGCAACCAATTAAACTAGAAGGCTACCATCAAATAAACCAAGAAGCAACTAACCAAGCCCTTATCTCCAGCAATTAAATTAGGCAGTTAAAATCTCACATTTAATAACAGAAAACCGACATTCAATGCAAAGTAAGCACAAGGTGCACGGATGGAAGCGGTAATTAGGCTTTTAGTGGAAGTAATTCCAAATGGTAACCAATGATTCACAGGAACCTAGAATGCCGTCAGGAAATTAATACATAGTAGTCACATAGTCACCTTTTTACTATTTACAAAGATTACTTTTGTTTCCAAGATTTACGTACACTTCACATTCAATAAGACTAGTATGAAGGGATAATGGTTTTTTCCCGATCTTAAATAATTTAGTTTGTTTCTCCCCAAAATATATTACCAAGTGGATGAAATGGTTAGGTAATGTTATTTACTTAATCAAAGGGTCCATAACTCTACCATACCTGACACAATGTTCAAGTTTATCGGCGACCCCCTCTCTTTGCCAATGTAGAATCATGTTGACTGTAAGATTGGACGCAGTCCAATCGCTAGCTCAAATATCGTAAAAAAAGGGCGGGGTGGTAGGCCCAAACAAGGAGGACAGTACAGGCTCTACCAGTTGCAACTAGACAGCGTATTCACGCTCTGGCAGAGGTGAAATTCATATGATTTTGAATCAAGTGTGCAGGGCAAAGGATAAGGGATGGAACGTTGTTGGCAGGGGCAATTTCTTTTATAGTTGCAGAGAGAGGTCGACAAGAGTTCCAGTTTATTTTTGGGGTTGCAATTTTGGGATTAATGAATTGAACCCCATGTGAATCGAACCTGCAACCTTCTCCTCTAGAGTTAGGCGTAGAGCCACGGATTCGTTACATCAAATGTTACAGGAACCCCCAACATAGAATGAAATTATCCAGAATGACTCCCACCAAATTCAAACCCCACGAAATGCCAAATTGAAATTCTTCAACTAATCATGTGATAAAAAAAAATGTCAACGGCCATTACAGAACGGATCCCAAATTTATAGTTTTATTTCCATATAATAAACAACAGTATTATCTGTATAACAAAGATAGAATGATTGCCAAATAGGCCAAGTTTGAAATTTTAGCTAAAATTGGCAGAGGTAAATAATGGATCTCTGATGCAGACGAATTCGCCTCTAATACACCCTCAGATATAAGCAATCAATGAGTTAACTAACAGTGCGTGCCCAGACTACAAATCTACAATGCAAAATTTTAACTATGAAAGAGAAAATAAAAATCTCCGGGAATGTACAACCCAAGTTGGAGGAAGAGGCTACGATTGGTATGCCTAAATAAAATGGTTGTAGAGGTCCAAAAATGCCCCTCAAAGAGACATGTTGAAGACAAGAAAAAAAAAACAGGGTAACGGGCGATCAATGGGAACCAAGCCCATAAATGCAGAGGCGATGCTCAATATGCACATAGATCAAATGTCAAGGAAGGGTTCCAAAATGGAGGGCGTAATCTCCTTTCTAAGTCCAAGATGAAGCCAAGGAAAAGTAAGGGAAAACACCCTTATTGGCAAAGATATCTACCAACTACACAAGTTTAAATGTTCAACAATGCATAAACGCAGAGTAAGCTTATCCATCCATCCATAAAAATGCAAGGTTAAATTATTCAACAATACATAAAATGCGGAGTAAATAAATAAAATTAGCTAATCAACCAATTACATCGATATACCGATCCCAACATGAGTCGTAATGCATTTTATTCTACCAAATTAAAAATCATACCTTTTCCTTATCGCTTGCTCTGTGTGTCGTCCGTGCGCTTTGTGCCGCACCCGCTCGCTGACCGTCGAGACCTCACCAGTACCTCCCAGCCAACGCTAGGGGTACTTTGCTTCCTCTTTAGCCCCCCGAGCCTCAAAGGGGAAACACACTATCTAGATGGTACGTCTAGCTCCCAGCTCGCCTCGCAAGGCCGAGCTACCACTCCTATCCGAGCTGGAAAATCCAAACTCTCAACAAGTGATCAGTCAAGTCACAAATTTGACAGTGTAACATTATGCTAATATCCCATCCCCTACTTCCTCCTCCTTCCTCTCTTTTAAGGTTAGACAAAATTTTACCCTAGAGAAGTTTTAGACTTAGGACTTAGATTCTGAACTAGGCGACATTTTAATTAGGGGAGTCATTTTTAAATTTTTTTATGAGATATTAGTCTTAGGGCTACCTAGGTTCTCTCCTTTAACATTATCAATGCGACATGCCCTTCAGGATGCACTACGTGCTCCAAGGGTGCCACTCGCTTCTAGTGTTTCCTTTGTGCGATGTGCCCTTTAGGATGCACCACGTGCTCCAAGGGTGCAACTCGCTTCTTGACTGATTGGTAGACCTCAATAACCCATGGAGTCAACACTCTACCAGGTGAACTTGTGGGAGACTAAGGGCTCTAAAGAATAAGGCCCCCACCTTATTGCGCACCCCTTAGAATCATCGAGAGCGACTGTTGCAGTCTGCCCTCGCGGCATCGTGGGTCCTCTCGAATTAGGTAATCGTTAATCTATAGTTCGAGCCACGAGTGAAGTGCTAGTAGGCTATGGCAGGGTTGTTGTCCACACCTCTCCCTCAACCTCTCTAGAAATTATGTGTGGCCCCTTTACCCCATATGTGAGTCTGGTCGGCAAGCTATTATCAGCTTGCATCATCAATAATCGTGTCAGAACATGTGCACATCATATCATATAATAAAATGTACTAGAATCATAGTAAACAATCAACCCCAAAAGAACACTCCTTGACTCTATCCAGAGTCCAAGGGGTTCTGTCGATGCCTATGCATCCTCAAGGTCAAAAACCCTGCACACTAAGAAAAACTGATTCAATAGCACATGTCTATGTCAAAGCAGTAAAACAATATGTTATCTATCATATCACATCATAATCAAGGATAAATGTTTTCATATCATAAAAGTTCAGATCACTTGCAAGCAAGTGTCCTCAAAGAATAAGTTTTCTCAGTGCACCAGAGCGGGATGTTACATACACTTGTCTTGGTCTAAACTTCTTCCCAAAGTTTCATAGTATAAATGCCGAAATAAATGTATCACAGTATCATAAGTCTATCTATCCAACAAAAATGGAAACTACTGGTGCATATCATATGCATCCTCCCAGGTCGCCGAGGGAAGACTATAATTGTCCCACTAGACCTTGACCTGATCTACCATTTGATGTCATAACTGTTGAATGTGATGATCTAATATGTGGACTGACTCAGCCATGAGTGCTCCCTCGTTCGATACATGTAAGGAACTCATGTCTATAACATGCGTAGGATCACTGATACAATGTCTCAAAACAGATACATGAAAAACATCATTCATACGCCTCAAGGAAACAGGCAAGGCTAGTCGATAGGCCATGGGCCCCTTTCTCTCCACAATCTCGAAAGGTCCCATGAACCTAGGAGAGAGTTTAGCTCTCTTTCCAAACTTTATCGAACTCTTATGTGGTTTAACCCGCAAGAAGACTCGATCGCCAACCTCGTAACTACGGTCGACTCGGTGCGCATTTGTTATTCCATTTCTTGGATCAATTTTGGTCCTAGTAGGACCCTATCCTCAAGCCGATCCCGACTCAAGGGCATCCAACATGGTCGCCCATAAAGAAACTCAAAAGGTGCCATCTTAATGGTGCTCTGGTAACTGTTGTTGTAAGCGAACTCCACTAGTGGAAAGAATTCTTCCCAACACTTTTTTTGGTCCATCACGTACATGAGAAACATGTCTTCCAACGTTTGGTTTGTTCGTTCTGTTTGTCCATCAGTCTTTGGGTGACATGCAGTATTAAATTTAAGTTGGGTTCCCAAGGCCTCTTGGAAACTCGTCCAAAATCGTTCAGTAAGCACCCATCCTCAATCAGATATAATCTTCTTAGGCACACCATGTAGCCTCACACTAACATCTCACTGATGAAAACTCTTGCTATGTCATGTGCTGATACATCGTACGCACAGTAATAAAGTGAGCACTCTTCGTCAGAGTGTCTACTACCACAAAAATAGAGTCATGTCTCCTTGCCGTTAGTGGCAATCCAACAATAAAATCCATCGAAATAACCTCCCATTTCGATTTCGGTATGGCATGTGGTTGAAGTAATCTTGCTGGGTGTCTATGTTCATCCTTTACCTACTGACACTCTAAACATCTGGCCACATAGTTGACTATGTCAGCCTTCATTCACTTTCAAAAGAATAAGGGCTTAAGGTCTTCCCTCATCTTCGTGACTCCCGGGTGAGCCATGTAAACTGCTCTATGAGCCTCGCTCAGGATCAACATCCTCAACTCGTCGTTTGGCGGTACGTAAATCCAAATTTTAAACCTTAATAACCCATTGCTATCAAATGAAAATCCCTCATATCATGGTACCATCATTGTGTTTTGTCCGATAAAACCCTCGACCTCCTTGTACCAGTCATCATCATGCTGTAAAGTGAGAATATTCTCACGTAGATTCATCTAAAGAGGCAACACCGAAGAGATGTGTGGTCTCTAACTCAAAGAATCCACCACCTGGTTCACTGTTCCCTTTATGTAAGTAATCTCAAAGTCATACTCGCCAAGCAATTATGACCAACACT
This sequence comes from Picea engelmannii, assembly GCA_009831015.1. NCBI lineage: Eukaryota > Viridiplantae > Streptophyta > Pinopsida > Pinales > Pinaceae > Picea > Picea engelmannii. The sequence goes on along the minus strand of ML776877.1, from coordinate 2,816,229 downwards.
GTTGTCATGCGTTCAGGTCGCTTTGCGTAAAAATGTGTTGTAGTCTACAATGATCAATCTTTAGTTCAATTTTTTATCCAACAAGGTAGTGTCTCCAAACCTTAAAGGAATATACTATGGCTAATAACTCCAAATCATGCGCCACATAGTTCTCCTCATGCCTTCTCAGTTTCCTCGAAATGTAAGCAATCACTCGTCTGTCTTGCATCAAGACTCCACCTAAAACTTCCTTGGATGCGTCAATGCATACCACGAAGTCCGCATCCATGTCAGGGACCTTTAGTATCGGTGTTGTTGTCAACAACTCTTTAAGCGTTCGAAATGCTTCAACACATTTCTCGGTCCAAACAAGCTTCTTGTTTTTCTTCTGCAATTTTGTGATTAGATTTGCTATCTTTGAAAATCCCTCAACAAACCATCGATAGTATCCTACTAAACCCATAAAGCTACGTACTTCCATCACATTCATTGTCGTAGGCCATTCTATAATAGCCTCAACCTTGGATGGCTCCACGGCGATACCTTCACCGGAGATGACATGCCCTAAGAAGTGAATCCTTGATTGATAAAAAGAGCATTTGGACAACTTCCCATATAATTTGTGCTCTCATAGACACTGTAGCACCAAGCGCAAGTTCTCATCGTGCTCCTCCATTGTCTGAGAGTAGATCAAAATATCGTCAATGAATACTTGGACGAACTTGTCCAAGTACTCGTGGAACACCCCGTTCATCAAACTCATAAATACTCCTAGGGAGTTTGTCAGTCCAAATGGTAAAATAGTAAACTCATAATGTCCAAATCTCATCTTAAAGGCGGTCTTAGGGACATCATCTTCCTTGATCCACAACTGGTGATACCCTGATCGCAAATCAATCTTGGAGAACACCGTCGCACCCTTCATTTGATCGAACAGGTCATGAATTCTCGACAAGGGATACTGATTCTTGGTCGTGGCCTTGTTTAGTTGACGGTAGTCGATGCAAAGCCTCCATGATCCGTCCTTCTTCCCTATGAAAATAATCGGTGCACCCCACGGTGACACACTAGGACATATTAGTCCTACATTTAGCAACTCCTTCAGTTGCATTTTCAACTCTTTTAACTTTGAGGTCGACATCCGATAAGGCATTCTCATTATTGGTTCAGTACCAGGTTTTAGGTCTATGGAAAACTCCAACTACCTCTCCGGCGGCATCCCAGGTAAGTCCTCCAGAAACACGTCTGAAAACTCTCTCACCACCGGAAGGTGTTCTAGACCTTTCGCTACTCCCTTCTAATTTAGTGCAAGGATCGCATAAATCTTGCACCCCTTACGCATGCTCTTCCAAAGTTGCAAGGAAGAGATGAACCTCAGTGAAAATCCCTGGTTCCGTCCTACAATCACACGTCTCTATCCCTCGTCATCGACCAAGATCAACCGTTTGGTCTTACAGTTGAGTATCACCTCATGCGATTCCAACCAATCCATACCAATCACGACATCATAATATCCTAAGATTGTGACATACAAGTTGTTCTTCGTGACAAACTCTCCCAGGTTAAGGGAACATCCCGTAACCTTTCCTCCAACCCTTTGTTTGGCTCTCGAAGCCATCTCTACGAAGCTAAACTCATCCTGTTTGAGTGCCTTTACCTTAATCCTTTTCAGCGCTACACCAGAAATGAAACTCTTGGTAACACTGAGATCTATCAAAATACTAAGGGTCTGGTCAGCGACAGTACCTGTCGCCTCGAGCACAGTTGACAGATGCTTTTCCTAGTGGTTATTCACCACTGCATGAATTCGATGGGCCTTTCCCATATCTCCCATGGTAGTGGGTTCGGATGATCTAGAATCTTTGTTCCTCTCCATAGGACAGTTGCGCTAGTAGTGTTTCTCCCCTCACGTCCAACACCCCTTCTTCGGCCCAGTAGTCCTGGTACCCAAAGTAGAAGATGATGGCCCACAATCCTGGAACCCTGGTCTTTTCTGTTGAACATGCCTAAACTGTTGTTGCTGCAGGTGATGCTGCTGCTGATGCGGTGGTCCCCGATAAGGTGTCCGTTGCTGAGGTGGCTGTCACTAGGGTGTGGTGAAAGTGGATCCCCTATGGAAGCCACGATATCTCAGTGTATGTCTCATTGGTGTCTGGTGCTGCTATGTTCCAGATGAAACCTTCCCTGTTGGTCTCGCTAGAGTCCTGGTCTGACCCCCACTTGTAAGCTTCTCCTCTGTTATGAGGGACTTCTGGATGACATCATGCAAAGTTTGAGGCATGAAAATCCTTTGCACATAGGCTTCCATGAAGGCCAAACACGAACTTGTTGACCTTAAGTTTTTCATTGTTAAGGTGTGGAGCGTACCGAAGCAACTCCATAAAATCAGCCTCATACTCAGGCACCGTATGACCTCCCTGTCATAAGGCATTGAACTCATTGAGCTGACGCTCGATGAATTCCTCTGAAAGGTACCTCTCTCGGAACTGTTCCTTGAACAATTCCCATGACATGTCTTCAACAACCATGTTCAACTGCGGTAGGAGCATCTTCCACCATAGAAGAGCGCTCCCCTTCAATTGAAAGACCGCCATGCGAACCTTCATGTTGGAGGTATAATCATGAAGTGCGAAGCACATCGCCATGTTATCCAACCATGCCTCGGTAGTTGTGCCATTTGGGGCACCAAAGAACTCGTGAAATTTAACCTTCTCGAGTTCACGATGAATGCTACCAGTAACGGCTAGTGTGCATGGCGGAACCTTAGCGGGCGTCGACGCTCTAGCCTCATCTCTATCCAAACGGCTGATCAGTTCCTCGGACATGCACTGAAAAGATCTCATCATCCCAAATACATCGCCAAATTCTATTTTCTCTTGCCCAAGAACCTGCTCATCTACCTAGGGGTTAGACCCCACAGGCGTAGATGCTACTAGAGGCGTCGCCCCTCCTCCGCTAGCACCCCATCGTCTGCCTCCGCGGTGTCCTCTAACCATGATTACCTACTTGCACACAAGTCAACTCAATTAGCAATAGTATAATCAAATCATAACAACAAAAGTTGTAGTGATCCCAAGTCACAGGTTGAACCTAGCTCTGATACCATATCTAACGACCTCCTCGTTACGACGACAAATCTCTTATAACAAGTGCAATTTTTTTTATTTTTTTTAAAGTGTGTGCGCATGTGTACAAGGGAAACAAACACATTCAACTCAGCATCGCCACCCGACGAAGAACAAGACGCAACCACGATGAACACAACAAGACTACATAAGACACACATCAAGTAACTGTATGAAATTAATGACGATCGATCGATGATAAGTAAGACTGACTGCCCGCCCATCCTACCCTATGTTACCCATGATTTTGGTCATCATGATGATGTATTGATGATGGTGTACTCAGGCTCTTCATAAGAACTTTCTCCTAAGAAAAGTTACTGTCTTCTCTTTCCAGAAATATCATTTTTGAAAGAGGTTCGCAGGCTGCTAGTATATTTGCCTACGAGAATGCATGATTCTGGCAGGCTGTCTTAAGCCAGGGTGCGAGAAGTTCACACTGTGTTGAACTACTAGGGTGATAACTCTTTCTTAAGCAAGGAAAAAGATAAATTCTCGATGCTTCTAGAAGGGAATATTCTAGAAGGATGAGATGGAATTCAAATGGTTATCTAAGTACTGGATTCCTTGATATTTTGGGATCATTCTTATCCAAGTAACTAATTCATTCTCTCCTATATATTGAAGGAATTCTCATGGAAAAGGTTAGAAGAAAACAAGCAAAAGATTCATTAGAGAATTAGTGAAAGAATTGTGTGAAGGACTGATGCTACAATAGTTTGGAGACTATAGCAAGTTCATCCAAAGGAGTTTATCTCCTTCATGCAAGTGAGAAAGTGTGTGTGTCAGAGCCGAGGGCCATCGAAAGGAAGTTTGTGACATCAAGGCTCAGGTTGTAATCTTTACTTTCCATTAATATGATACAGTAATATGTCCCTTTCCCATAAAGCTATTTCCTCTTTATTGTATAATTCCTTGATCATATACATAGATTGACTGTTGAATATATTGTTCTTTCTTGACTTTAGTTGGTTTGTGTTGTCTTGGTCTTGACTGCACAAGAGCAGTGGAGAGAAGCGGGAGCAACAAAGAACACGTGAAGCTATAATAAGGTATGTTATTATTTCTAGCCTCCTAGTTAATTCAATAGTCAAAATCTAGGGAAAGAGTATTTTTCTGTCTTCCTTTGTTCTAGATCCAGATGGATCTAGGGAGAAAAGTTTGTGTCTGCACTTACGGATTTATCCAATAACAAAATTGGTGACTCAACTAGGGAGGTTCCCTTTTCTTTGTGCATTTTGATAGTTTTCTGTGGCCATTTTCTCTGGTTTCACTTTTCTCCTGCTTTATCAATCTCTGAGTCTTCAGGATATCCTAATAGACCCTCTGGGTCCAGAAGCCTTTTTAAATTTTACTTCATTTTTCAATTTTTTGACTATGTTCAGGCATTCTCGCACTATACTCCATTGCAGCCTGCAAGAATAGGTGGAGTTCACACTTTGCCTTTAGGTTTCAGTGCGAGGTTCTCGCACCCTGCTCAAGGGTCACCTGCGAGAATCAATGATTCTCGCACTGTGTTATATTGCCTACCTGTGAACTCTTTTGTTCAAATTTTTGGATTTGAGTTTTGGCATTTTTAACTGCCCAGATCAGTTTGATTAGCTCATAAGAGATTTTTGGATCATTTGATTGATTTCATGCTTGTCTTTGTTTGTGTGTATGAACTATTTTTGGATTTGAAGGTTATTCTTATCATCCTTGTCTTGACTTTCGTTTCTTAGCTTTCCTTAGCAAAACCATTATCTCTAATTTCAGAATCTGAGTGTGTTTGATTAGTTACGAACTAGTGATTGGTTTCCGTTCCCTTTGAGTAAACAACAACTCTTAATAACACTGTGTAATCCTAAAATTTATATAGTAACTCTTTTCTAGGGCTCTATTACACCAACATTTAGCTAGGCTAGCGCTTTGGAGTAGGAAAAGAGATACACTCTCCAAAAGCACAAAACACACAATAGCATCTTGTGTTAGGGAGTGTTAAATTCCATTTGCAGCATCTTGTCCTAGGAAGCCCTTCTCACACAAGGGTCAAACACTAGGTCGCATTGTTATCGGCAAAGTTACTCACCCTACTTTGTTGATATTAGTGTAGAGATTGCAGGAATTAGGGGGATCACTCGGAGGTATACCCACAATGATGAGTGGAAGCCTTTTGAGTTGATTGTGGGATAGATACCCTACCCTTATGTGTGGATTGGACTGTCGACTATTCCCCCAGGCTTTATTGTTGTTGGTGGTGACCTTAGTGGCCTATCTTTCTAGGTTCTTACCCAAGGTAACTGTGGAGGGGAAAGTCTTCATGGTACCTGGAATTGATGTTGATCAAACTCACTCGGGCTCCTTGGAGGGTATACCCTAGATTATGTGTGGGAGATTGCACCAGGATGTAAGTCCATTAAGCAGGTTGTCAGTGTAACTTTTCCACCCTAGCCCTGCCCCTTCTCATCTCGTTGTTGTGACGTTGGATTTCATCACCAACTAGTGGCTTCGAAATTAAAAGGTCTTGTTTTCCTCGTGATTGCTTCATAGATTTAGTTTACTAGTGTGTGTTGTTTGTTTCTCGAAGTTGACCATAGGATTTTCTTTGCGAAGTTTGTCACTCATTTACAATAGCTCCTCCATGTCGTTCACATAGAATGTAGGGTTTATCTCCAGAGCATCTGGATGGTTCACAACCCTTGCCTACAAGCACACCTGGAGGCTCTCCGACGCTGAGTGAAGCCACAGTCATCACCACACCCCAAGTGGAACGAACTGACTCTCTAGAACGTTTTCGAATTACAAATACTCGAGAGGATTTTCAACTTCCTACTGATTCTCAACGCCCTTTTAGATGACTGAATTCTTTTGGAGAATTAGTTGTTGCCTCTTCTGGATCACCCTTTTGGCCTTTTCCTGGAGTAGAAGGACAAGATCCTTTTTGGTCTACAGGTGTTTTTTGATGAGACCTATTTGGTCCAGGTTCCCCTGTGATTTGTGAGATTACTGCACCTATGATTTCCGAGATTTCTAATCTAGAGACAATACCATTGACTACCAGTTATCATTTTACTATCCCTGCCGAAATGGCCCATCTTGTAGCTACTATGAGTGTTCCAATAGGGTTCACTACAGCTGGTCTTGCTCCTATAAACACCCAACGAACGCCCAATGTCACTCCAACACTACCACTCGGCTACCATGCGTTGAATGCTTTGTTGAATGATTCTGTTCCAACACCTCCGCAAACCCCAGCCAGTTCCCCAGGTAGTCCTTCTCTTCCTGGGCATCCTATTCCCGGTTTTATTCCAACACTCTCTCAATTTCCTTATGGAAATCCTAATCCTAGTGGCACTATACCGTCCATTACATTGAACTTGTAGATTCCTGTTGGTGGACAAGGTGGTACAATTCAACTTCCTCTTACTGGACACATTCCAATTACTACACAACCTTTGATTGGGACACAACTTTCGGTTGGAAATACACCTATGATAGGAGGACCAAACCCACCTTTTGGATAGAATATACCTCCCTCTTTGGCCCAGTATTTGAATCCGATGATACAAAATTCTCAAATGACTGGGGGCAAGCAGCCTATCCCTACTAAAGGCCAACCATATCCAGGTATACCCAATCTTATTTGGGGTACAAATGCTCAAACTCATGTCCCTTCTCAAGGTTACAATTCCTCGAGCTACTATCCTCTCCAACCACCACCGAATCTGCCTGGGTCTTCCCATTATGCGCAAACTACTTATGGTCCTACTGGTTTGCCTACAGGGCTTCCACACCAAAGTCACCAGTACCCGTAGGTGAATCGAAAGTTACCTTTTCTTTCTACTTTGGATTTTCCGGATTTGTCTGGGATTCTAAATGATCCTATTCATCACTCTCCCCAATGGCCTACTATTCCAGCCAAGCTTCCATCAGACATTCCTAATTTCGATGATAAAGTGGGAGAGGACCCGAACAATCACGTTATGACTTTTCACCTATGGTGTTCATCCAACTCGTTGATGGATGACTCCATTCGTTTACGTCTTTTTCAACGAACCCTTACTAGTTTTGCTGCGAAGTGGTATATCGAATTGCCACGAGGTTTCTTCTCTGATTTCAACACCGTAGCTATGGCTTTTCTTACACATTACCAGTTACCGATATGTTATGATACCGTGACTGAGATTTTGAATTCCTTCAAATAGACTAAAGGCACTCATATATCGGATCATATCCATGAGTGGCGAAGGAGACGACGTCTCATTAAACTTGAGCTCCCCGATTAGTTACTGGTAGAATGGTTTACAAAATCATTTGTGAATGAAATCGGTAAGGACATTTCCATGGTTGGCGTTGTCATGGAAGAGAAAGCTATAAGTAGTGCTTAGTATATTGACCTCATTTATTCACAAACGGGAACACTTTATGATTTATTACGTGAGTTACCTCGTCCTGGTACTTCCAACACTTCAACTACTCCAGCTGCCTCACATGCAGCTGATGGTGTGATTGGTACTGCCCAAGCCCAATCACATTTTGTTTCAAGCACAAACCCTAAATCTTCTTCTTCTAATTTTCAAAATGCTCTGTCTCCTACCACTCCCACTAGTAAAACTTCTGAGGTAAATGCCATCCAATCTACCCGAGTCGGTAAAAACAAATCTAAAAAGGGGAGAGGTAAGAATAAGGAGGGTAAAAATAATAATCAAACAGAGCAACCCAAAACCACTCCCGTTGAAGATCGGATAAGCGTAAACCATGATACCCTTGCCTTATCTATGGTGATGATTATTACACGAAGGATTGTCCACGACGTGCCGAGGTCACTAATTTCCTTCAAGGAACCCCAAAACCACCTGCACCGGCTGTCTTGTCCCAACCCTTCCCGTCTCAACAACAGGCTCAAATGGTCATTCACAACCAACCCTCCTCTTCTATGAGATCATATGTTTTGATGTGTACTGATGATTCTAAGCAGAATAAAGTTTCACTTACGACTTGTGCCAAAGATTATTCTCCATCTAAGGAGAAGGTTGACGATTTACCTCCTTATTTGGTACAACCCTCTTCAGTAATTCCACCTACTAACGGTCCTCTTCATCTTGAATGACTGAGCTTCGACACAGTTCTGTGACCCCCCCCTAAGGGTGTCATACGAAAATCGGCTTTCAATCCTCATGCTCATGCAACCCAGAACTACAACATTGTTGAAGATCTGGCCTAGGCACCTTCAGCGATGTCAGCCCTTGAAGTCCTTCAGTTTTGTCCTGCACAACAGAAGGAACAGTTTAAATCTATAGGTGGAATTGACCCGTCAGATGCGAATTTGATAGTCTTTGACTTGGAAGATCACATTCCAAGGTTACCCCCTCAACTCATGTTTCAAATTCAAGTGGTTGTCTCCGACAAAAACATTTTCCGAACTGTTATCGACGAGGGTGCCTCAACTTGTGCTATGTCTCTTGCTTGTTGGAAAGCCATTGGATCTCCTCCTTCGAGTGAATCCCAGAACACTCTTAAATCCTTTAATGGCTCTGGTTTTAAGCCCTACAATGTTATTCCTTCCTTACCTATCACATTAGAAGGTAAAATGGTCCAAGTTGAAGTGGAAGTATTTGACGCTCCCCTTGATTATAATCTTCTGCTTGGCCAAAGCTGGATCGATTCCATGCACGCCGTTGTGTCAACACTTTTCCATGCAGTACGTTTCCCTCATCAAGGAAAGGTTGTTACCATTGACCAACTTGCCTTCTTCAATTCTAATACATGTACTGGCAACGTGTCGTTTATTTCTAAAACCCCACCGAGTTATGCAAGTGTCAGTGTAGGCATTTTAAAGGACTCCTCATTAATGGGTACTTTCCCCATTCCTCCACCCGATGTTCCACACCTGTCTATTGCTTCTATCAATATGATCTCCACCATGCCTCACAAACTTCCTGTGTCTTCTGACCCTTGGATTATCCCTGACCCTGGAGATCATCTTAGTTTCAGCGACGTAATGCCGTTAAGTCTGGTTGAATCTTCTTATCAAGCCATTCAATCGGCAACTCCTTCTACTTCTTCTATTGATGAGTTGTCTCCCGATCCTTTTCATGTTATTTTTTCCACTGACGAGATGATCATGTCCATCATGGAGGACACCCCTTGGGATGATGGGCGTCATCGTTCTATCCTTTTTCTGGAACAACACACTCTTGAGAACTACCAATGGATTTCGACTCTGTCAACCATTGTGGTCATATCGACCATTCCTAGATCTACACATGATGTATTTGCCGAAGGGAACCTCAGTAATATCTCTCCCACGATTCCCATTGATATATCTGTTAAACCTGGAATCATCGAAAATGTCTATATTGGAGCTTCCTGTTCCTAGGACGAAATCGTCACTTATACATCCCTGTTCAAAGAGTTTCGTGACATATTCACCTGGAGCTACGAAGAAATGCCAGGTATCGACCCTGCAATTTTTGTACATGAGATAAAGACATACCCCGTCACTAAACCCATCTGGCAACGCCTTCGTCCATTTCACCCACGTAAAGCGGCTGCTATCAAACTCAAAGCTGAAAAACTTATGAAATCCGGCTTTATTTATTCGGTGGCTCTTACAGAATGGGTTTCCAATCCTGTCTTGATTGATAAGAAAGGCGACAGTATTTGTGTATGTTTTGATTATAGGGATATTAATAAAGATTGTCCAAAAGACAACTTTCCAACCCCTTTCATCGACCAGATTGTCGACGACTATGCTAGAAGTGAAATCTTTTCCCTCATGGATGGTTTCTCCGGCTATAATCAAATTAACATTGCTCCTAAGGATCAACATAAGACTGCTTTTATTTGTCCTTGGGGTACTTTTTCCTATCAAAAACTCCCTTTCGGTCTTAATAATGTGGGCGCCACTTTTCAACGTGCTATGTCTTATTCTTTTCATGATATAAAGCATATCATTCAACCCTATTTGGATGATTTACCAGCTCATTCTTTGCGCAGAATCGATCACCCCACTCATCTCTGAGCCATTTTCATTCACTGTTGATTTTACCGTATACGTTTAAATCCCCATAAGTGTGTTTTCTGTATAGAATTTGTTCGTCTTCTAGGTTTTATCGTTTCACATCAAGGGATTCGGGTGGATCTTATTAAGCTTGAGGAAATTCTTAATCTCCCTCCTGCTTCTACATTGCACCAATTGCAAAGTTTGCAGGGGAAAACAAACTTTCTTCGTCGTTTTATTCCTAATTACACCGAGATCACTCATGGTTTTACGTGGCTACTAAAGAAAGATTCAGATTTCGTCTCGGATACCATTGCCAACAATGATTTTGAAGCTTTGAAGTTGTCCCTAACATGAGCTCCACTTCTCTTTCCTCTCGATTACAGTCGCGATTATTTCCTTTATCTTGCTGCCTCAGAGTACACCATTGGCATGGTTCTTTTCCAAGAGGATGATGCCCATGACGAACATGTTATTTACTACTTGAGTCGAAGTCTCACACCAACTGAAATCAAGTATCAACATGTTGAAAAACTGGCCTTGGCTGCCGTTCAAGTTGTTCAACACTTCTGGCATTATATCCTCTCACGTAAGACTACGGTGATTTCTCATTGCAACCCTATGCAATATATTTTGACATGTCAATGCTAGGGGGAAAATACTCCAAGTGGATTGTCATACTCTAGGAGTTTGATTTGGAATTCGATCGTGCCAAGTCTAAGAAGTCCTTAGTTTTTGCTGAGTTGATATGCGATTTTCCTCACTCTGCCATGGAAAATGTAGCAGTAGATTCATCACTCGATGAATCTCCTTTCCTTATTAGCACTGATGATATTTGGTATGGGGATATCATTATATATCTTCAAACCCATACTTTCTGGCCAGCTTTGTCTAGTACCGAACGACGTCGTATACGCTATCAAGCTCGTCAATACATTATCCTTGAGGATACTCTTTATCATCGGGGAATTGATTCTGTTTTTCGACGTTGTCTAATATTCGATGAAGCTGAGAAAGCTCTGAATGACTGCCATTTCAGAGCATGTGGTGGTCATATGTCTGGGTATGCTACTACCCAGAAGATCTTACGCACAGGGTATTTTAGGCCTTCTTTGTTTCACGACTGCATTACTATTCTTCATAAATGCCATGCCTGCCAGACCTACAATCAAAAAATTATGTCACATCCTTCTCCTCCTCATCCTGTGGTCTCAGTTGATCCTTTTACGAAATGGGGCATCAATTTCATGACATGTCACCCTCACTCGGTCGGGGGGCATGGTTACATCATTGTAGCCATTGATTACTTTACGAAATGGGTCGAGGCGATGCCGACATTCGATAATACTGGAAAGACTGCAACCTTGTTTCTTTTTAATCACCTCATAGCTCGTTTTGGTGTTCCCCAAGCTATCGTCACCGATCACGGTAGTCACTTTAGGAATTTCACAATGTCTGAACTTACAGAGAAGTTGGGTCTTCACCATGATAACTCAACACCCTATTATCCAAAAGCTAATGGCCAGGTCAAAGCAATTAACAAAGTTCTCATAACTATGCTTCCACTGATGATAGGAATTCATAAAATAAGTTGGCACACAATGTTGTTTTTGGCATTGTGGGTGTACCAGACATCTGTTAAATCTGCTACTGGGTTTACACCTTTTCAGTTAGTCTATGGTGTGGAAGCCATTCTTCCTATAGAATGCGAGATACCCTCTCTGAAGTTGGTTGTTGAACTCCTCCCCAACACTTCTGATGAAGAAGAACGTCTATTGTATCTTATGCGATTAGACGAAACTCGACATGATGCCACTCTAGTAATAGAAGCCCAGAAAAAAGCGTGTCAAGGCCCAATATGACAAGCATGTCAAGCCTCGCGTTTTCTTTGAAGGTGATCTTGTTCTTCTTTATGCACAGGATCGATATGTGTTAGGAGATGGGAAATTTGAACCTATGTGGCGAGGTCCTTATATCGTTCGCCGAGTTTTGGGAAAGGGAGCATATGAGTTGGTAGATTATGATGGTATCCTTTTGAGTGAACCCAGGAATGGGTTGTACTTGAAGAAGTACTATGCATAAATCATCTGTGCACTAGTACTTGTATTTTAATGTATCATACTTTGTGTGTGTTACTATAGCTTTCTTTTGTCGTTATCAGGTCTCTGCCCTTATGTGATGTTGTGTTTGATTTCCAGATGTTGGAGTCTTCGCTACGCTATATTGGCTTCGCTGATGGTACTAGTCGTAGTACTCGAAATCTTGCTTCCGCTGCGTGGGCAATCTATACCCCAACAAATGAACTTGTATCTTTACAAGGTGTATGTCTTGGCCATGCTACCAACAACATTGCAGAGTATAGCGCCGTCATTGAACTATTGGTCAATGCTATCTCACTTAGAATTCGTCATTTGGTTGTACGACTTGACTTGCAGCTTGTATTACTACAGTTAAGTAATTTCTACTCTATTCGAAGTCCTAGTTTATTACGGGTGTATTTGCAAATTCTCCTCTTGGAACGTTATTTTGATCACATTGAATATCAATGTATTCCTAGATGTCTAAATACATTAACATTTGCATTGGCTAATTATGTATTGGATAGACATTTGAATCATTTATAAATCAAACACATCAAAATTCACACAATATAAAGTAAACTGGTAGAAGCCGTCTGTATATATAACGATCAAAAGAGTTTTTTATGAAAGTTTGTCCAAAGACCAAAATGTCAAAAATGGAAGCTTATAGCTTCTACAAAGTGATGTCATGGATGAAATTCATGGCAACACATGACTGCCCTAGAAACCCTATGGAGCAGTCGACTCATAGACGTTGATACCCCTATAGTATGATGTTGATCACGTTGTGGAACCTCTTCCAGAGTCATATATGGAATGTATGCAGTCAGGCCCTCTAGATTCTGTTCCACTACTTGGTAATCCTCAGCATACTGTGGTGCTTCCGCTACCTCTCCTCACCGCTGGATGGGAGATGTGTCAGGAGTTTTGTAAGGTCCAACATCTATGTTATCAAAAAATTATTTTGTATTAGTATTCGAACGAATTTATAAAACAAAAGCATTTGAATATGATAAAAATTCACAAAAACATTTGAAAAGAAAAAAATGTGTGTCTTTCTTACCAAGGTCCCCCCACTGAGCATCCTCTGGCAATGCCAAATCTGGATCTCCTCAAAAATCCAGCCCAACATAAGCGTAGTCATCAACCATCAACATCTGTGGTTGAATCTAGTCAAAGAAAGTATCATCATATTTGATGATAGGTCCTGCTACGTGCCAGGCCATGAGCCGACACCATCTCAGCATCCATGGATCCCTAGGAGCCAGTAAGTTTCACTCCACCTGTAGCCTCAATAATGGGACCTACTCAAGGAAGAAAGATACCAGCAAAGATCCATACCCGAATTGCTTCAGGTCACCCCGCCAACATTTAGTTAATTTCTTTTTTATGTTGTGCAGCACAACATCTGCCCAGTTCAACACTCGAGGCTCAGTACACTCAATAGAATACTAGAAGTATCTCTGTAATGCCATATGGGGAGAAGAACTCCCAGCCATCCGAGCTATAGTGAAAAGGATAGTACAGAGGGTCAATTCTTGTACCCCCCAGATAGCCACTTTTCCTTTCTTTCTCTCAGCCTCTGGGATGCAGTATAAATTGTAGTACTCACTTATCTTTAGCCCACCACCTCTACTACCTCTCAGACTCACATAGTACCCGCGTCAGGATAATCCGGTCAAAAAGTAAATGTCCTCAATGTTTAAGGACAGTGTGTGAACCCCCACATGAAACACCTACTGATCTGGGTCCCACATATGCACCAAGTACTCTAATAGTCTGACCTAGGCCCTCATGCTCGGGATGCGAAAGTACTTCAAGAGCCCACAGTCTCTCAAAGCAGCTATGGTAGGAGGATTATTTTTGGCCATTGCATTATCCTCTTCATGTTCCCTTTCATGCCACTCTAGCACCATGTTGATGGCCAATTATCTGCAAAAGGAAAATAATAAGAGGATTAATAACTTTTTCCATGCTTTGGATATTTTTTATTGGCTAGAAATTTAAAAAAAAATTTGGCATTGCGGTTCTCGCAGGTGCCCTGTGTGCATAATGCAAGAACCTTGTAGGTGGCCTTAGGCTCACCTGCGAGAATTCCTCATTCTTGCAGGTCCTGTATGGGCCGTCTGCGAGAATTGCAGTGCACATGTAGGGCTTGAAAAAACAACTTAAAACTGAGAATTTAACCAATGAAATTATAAGTTTAAACCATGAAAATGTCAAGGACGAAGACCTTACCTTAATGTTGCAGACGGCTCACTGAATGGTCTCTTGTAGCTCCCGCAAATTGACACCAAACTTGGAGGGTAAAAGAGGGTTTTTGGAGCTCAATAGTGGAAATGTAAAATGATATGGTAAAAAAGAGTATTTACTCATTTTATTTACTTTTACTATGTCATTTTGGACTTTTATGATTATTTATTGATTAAATCTAATCCGTAATGTCATGTTGAGTGTAATGACTTGCAGGTGTGATGAATTTGATGATTAAATACAAGGACATGGACATATTTTTCTTCGTTATGACGTGTTTTTGATTATTTTTTATGGTTTTTACATAAAACCTCGAGCGTCGTTTTTGTCCGTTCTTGCGCTCGTAAATACATGAGAATGCGATCGAGCATACTTTTATCACTTTTTCGGGCTCAACAAGGTTATACGAAAAAGGAGCCCCCCTGGAGTCCTCTTTAATCTCTTTTCAGACTCTCTAAACATGAAAAGATCGCCGAGCGACCTTGCTATTTTCACGCTCGATAAAGTATTTGAAGTACGTGTTTGGTGAGCAATAATTTATCTCTTTTTCGGTCTTGTCCAGACTATTTTACGAAAAAGGAACCGAGAGATTTCTCTTTTAAGTGTTTTTCCAAACTCTATAATCTTGAAAAACCATCAAGTTTTCTATCTCTGGACTTGTTAAACAAACATTGACAGACCCGTGATGGGACTGAACCACTCCTTATTAGGGTTCGTTAAACATACTCCAAGGGACTCATCTAAAGGATGCGCTTACATCAACAAGCATATGTTATCCTCCTCAAGATTGTGTAAAAATAAAGAGGTACTTGCTAGAAACGGTGGAGGAAAATTAGGGAAAGGGATATGGTTTCATCGTCGTATTAATTGGCAGTCAGTGTCGCTCTTGAACATGACACCCCCTATTCATTATTTGAAGCCGATTTGGGAATTCCATTTGTCTCTCATTCGATTTGCTACAAGGTCATTCCCTGTGTCGTCTTTGAGTCAATGCTGCCAAATCATTGGTCGTGTCGTTCATATGTTCAAGAGAAGTCCATCTGAAACCTATATTGAGTCGTCCATCTACAGTTATCCATTCTCTCTGTGTCGGCCTTCCCTGTGTCCAAGTCCTACTCTGTTTCACTTTCAAAATCTGTTACTCATTTCGTGTCATTGATGGGGGATACATCAAGGCCCTCCTATGACGAGTTTTGTTCCATCGACTTCAGCTCATTATCCGGAATCAAGACTTAGAAATTACTTACCACCTTGGAGCTTGCATGCCTCAATGGAAGGTTTCCTCGATTTCGACAGTGGGTTTACATCATTTACCCCTGATCGAAAGATTCCATTGGATGTTCCACTTCAAATCATTTATTCAAACGTGATGGATTGTACTATGGTACCTTGGGAGTCATTAACATCAATGGTGATTTCCCTCACACTTGTTAATGGTTTCATCAATGACCGATAATCAAGTGGTTTTTACCATGTTCGACTTTGACACATGTAATCACATGGTTAGATTCGTACTTTGGGCAAGGATATTGAAGACCCTAGATATCATCTTTGCGATCTAGGTTGTGATGGAGTATGTATAATTTGCGACACATAGATCCACTGTGTATGTCTCGTGGCCATGTCGTGTTGATGTGAAATTTCTCGCATAGATCCATGGTGTATTCCAGTGGCTATGCTATATTTTGATGGCATGTATCCCTAGTGTATGATTGGTGAACATGACCCATGTCTATAATGTCATCATTATGTGATCTGAGTATGGGAATGCCTACCTCAGAATTGATATATATGATATTCTGTAGATGCTTGATTGTTCGCAGGTTTCCGATTGGATGTGCTCCTAGTTCTTGAGACACACATGCAACTTACAAAGTCTATCGACTTTCACTGGTTCCAACACTCATACTTTGGGGGGCATTCTATTACCCATGATTTTTGTCATCATGATGATGTATTGATGATGGTGTACTCAGTCTCTTCATAAGAAATTTCTCCTAAGAAAAGTTACTGTCTTCTCTTTCCAGAAATATCATTTTTGAAAGAGGTTCACAGGGTGCTAGTATATTTGCCTGTCAGAATGCATGATTCTCATAGGTTGCCTTAAGCCAAGGTGCGAGAATTTTGCACTGTGTTGAACTGCTAGGGTGCGAACTCTTTCTTAAGAAAGGAAAAACATAAATTCTCGATGCTTCTAGAAGGGAATCTTCTAGAAGGATGAGATGACATTCGAATGGTTATCTAAGTACTGGATTCCCTAATATTTTGGGATCATTCTTATCCAAGTAACTAATTCATTCTCTCGTATATATTGAAGGAATTATCATGGAAAATGTTAGAAGCAAACAAGCAAGAGATTCATTGGAGAATTAGTGAAAGAATTGTGTGAAGGACTGATGCTACAACAGCTTGGAGACTATAACAAGTTCATCCAAAGGAGTTGATCTTCTTCATGCAAGTGAGCAAGTGTGTGTGTCAGAGCCAAGGGCCATCGAAAGGAAGTTTGCAACATCAAGGCTTAGGTTGTAATCTTTACTTTCCATTAATATGATACAATAATATGTCGTTTTCCCATAAAGATATTTCCTCTTTATTGTATAATTCCTTGATCATATACATAGATTGACTGTTGAATAGATTGTGCTTTCTTTACTTTGGTTGGTTTGTGTTTCCTTGGTCTTGACTGCATGAGAGCACTGGAGCGAAGTGGGAGCAACAAAGACTATAGGAAGCTATAATAAGGGATGTAATTATTTCTATCCTCCTAGTTAATTCAATAGTCAAAATCTAGGGAAAGAGTGTTATTCTATCTTGCTTTGTTCTAGATCCAAGTGGATCTAGGGAGATCGGTTTGTGTCCGCACTTATGGATTTATCCAATAACACCCTGCAATGTTTAGGACCTCCAAGACACATAAGAAACACTCAAGCCCAGCTTCCCATTGATTTTAACCATTTAAGGTCTTAGGGCTGGCGACTGTTCTAAGGAACATGGAGGTGTCTACATCCAGCCCGACATGAACAGACCAAGCAACGAAATTATTAAAATAAAGCACAACAATAATTAAATGAGAAACCATGTCTTCTATGGAAGTGCAAGTCAATTAATTGTGAATTCAATTAATTGTGAATCTAATTAATAGCAAATCCAATTAAATGTGATTTCCATTAATAAGACATTTTCAATTAATTGCAAATTCCCATTCACTAAATCATAATAACTTTTGGACTTAGTTCAAGACATTATAATTTATACGCCATCAATGATATTTAATTTCATCATCACTACCATGAAATAACAACCATTTTTCATCTTATTTTACAATAACTACATAAAATGACCAATACATTACATCCGATATGTTATCTATAACCATTTCCATAACTTTACCATAAAACGACTACAACGTCCACATTAACAGTTCCATAACCATTAGCCTTATCATTAAACATTTCATTACATAATAATTACCATAAAAAAATAATAACATTAGCATTAACACTACCATAAGCATACATTCAACATCACTTGACATCAACTATTACCCTAAACCAATAATAACATTAACATTAGCATTTCCCTAAGCATTAGCTTTAACTTGAAATGATGGCAATAGATTAGAAGATCTTAAGAAGTAATTTATCTCCTTTGAAAAAAACAAATGTTACAAGGACCCAATATATTTAATTAAAAATATCTAGTTTCTTATGCAAGGAACACTAGAACAAACTCCTTTATATCGATAGCAGAGCAAATTATAGAGTTATACAACAACTAATTTATAGAGCTAGTTTGCCATAATACAAGAACCATCAATTACCTTAACTCTAATTCACATCAATCATCCATTTATGTGACCATATACCTCCCACACTCTGAAGCAAACTCATATAATTCTCATTATTTAAAAGCTAACTAGATGGTCTAGATTAAGATTCGTCAATTAATTTTATAATCAAAGGACGTTAAAGGCCACCAATCCAACAATTAAAATAAGCAACCAATTAAACTAGAAGCGATAATTAGGCTTTTAGTGGAAGTAATTCCAAATGGTAACCAATGATTCACAGGAACCTAGAATGTTGTCAGGAAATTAATACACAGTAGTCACATAGTCACCTTTTTACTATTTACAAAGATTATATTTGTTTCCAATATTTACGTACACTTCACATTCATTAATGACTAGTGTGAAGGGATAATGGTTTTTGCCCAATCTTAAATAATTTAGTTTGTTTCTCCCCAAAATCTGTTACCAAGTAGATGAGATGGTTAGGTAATGTTATTTACTTAATCAAAGGGTCCATAACTCTACCATACCCGACACACTGTTCAAGTTTACCCATGACACCCTCTCTCTTCCAGTGTATAATCGTGTTGACTATAAGATTCGAACCAGTCCAGTCGCTAGCTCAGATATAGTAAAAAAAGGGGTGGGGCAGGCCCCAGCAAGGAGGACGGTATAGGCACAGTGCATTGATGCTCTGGCAGAGGTGAAATTTATACAATTTTGAATCAAGTGTGCATGGCAAAGGATTAGGGATGGAACGCTATTGGCAGGGGCGATTCCTTTTACAGTTGTAGAGACAAGTCGACAAGAGTTCTAGTTTTTTTGGGGGGTTTCAATTTCGAGATTAATAAATTGAACCCCACGTGAATCGAACCTGCAACCTTCTCCTTTGGAGTTAGGCATAGAGACACAGATTCGTTACATCAAATGTTACAGGAACCCCCAACATAGAATGAAATTATCCAGAACGACTCCCACCGAATTCAAACACCACAAAAATGCCAAATCGAAATTCTTCAAATAATCATGTGATAAAAAAAATGCCAACGCCCATTACAGAACGAATCCCAAATTCATTGTTTTATTTCCATATAACAAACAATGGTATTATCTGTATAACAAAGATAGAATGATTCCCAAACAGGCCGAGTTCAAAATTTTAGCTAAAATTGGCAGAGGTAAAATATGGATCTCTGACGCAGACGAATTCGCCTCTAATATGCCCTCAGATATAAGTAATCAATGCGTTAACTAACAATGTGTGCCAAGACTACAAATCTACAATCCAAAATTTTAAATGTGAAAGAGAAAATAAAAACCTCTGGGAATGTACATCCCAAGATGGAGGAAGAGGCTACGATTGGTATGCCTAAATAAAACGGTTGTAGAGGTCCAAAAACAATGCAAGAAGAGACATGTTGAATACAAGAAAAAAAAAACAGGGTAAGAGACGATCAACGGGAACCAAGCCCATAAATGCAGAGGCGATGCTCAGGATGCACATAGATAAACTGTCAAGGAAGGGTTCCAAGATGCAGGGTGTAAGCTCCTTTCTAAGTCCAAGATGAAGCTAAGGAAAAGTAAGGGAAAACACCCTTATTGGTGAAGAGATCTACCAACTATGCAAGTTTAAATGTTCAACAATGCATAAACGCAGAGTAAGTTTATCCATCCATGCATAAAAATGCAAGGTTAAATTATCCAACAATGCATAAAACACGGAGTAAATAAATAAAATTAGCTAATCAACCAATTACACTGATATACCGATCCCAGCATGAGTCGTAATGCATTTTATTCTACCAAATTAGAAATCATACCTTTGCCTTATGACTTGCTCCGTGTGTCGTCCACGCACTCCATGCAACTCCCACTCGTTAATCATCGAGACCTCACCGGTACCTCCCAGCCAATGCTAGGGGTACACTACTTTCCCCTTAGCCCCCCGAGCTGCAAAGGGGCCACACACTATCCAGATAGTAAGTCTAGCTCCCAGCTCACCTTGCAAGGCCGAGCTACCACTCTTATCTGAGCTGGAAAATCTCAACTCTCCACAAGTAATCAGTCAAGTCACAAATCCAACAGTGTAACATTATGCTAACATCCGATCCCCTACTTCCTTCTCCTTCCTCTCTTTTATAGAGTTTTTTGCACTTCCAAACTTTCCCAAAATCTCTTTTAATTTAAGTTTTAATGAAAATCCTCTAAAAATTCTCTGTCGTACAAGTGTCATTCATCCCCCATGTTTCTCCATTAACTATTCTCTTTAATTTATTAATTTTTCTTATTTCCCTCACCCACCTAGAGTTACTCCTATTTTTACTCCTAGGTGTCCCTAGATTCCCTTACAGGTTTTAAATACTTTCCCCAAAATGATGTTGCTAATTTAGTTCAATTTAGAAGGTTCTTTATTGCAGATTCGTTACTAAGTTGACCTCACTTTTTACCATAAGTTCCTTTCTTTCCCTTATTATGTTTCCTCCATTCCTTATTTTCCTAATTTTTTATTATTGCCTTCTTTCCCATTTTTATTAGAGCCAAAATGGCAGTTGCTCCATTTATTTTTTCCCTTTTATTTTTAATTTAATATCTTTTTATACTCTCACAAGTTTAAAAATCAAATTCTTCTTTACAATTTTTAAATGCACTAATTTTAATTAAATTCTTACTCTCTTCATTTTACCCCAAAAGTTTTATGAAGACTAAAACTATTACTTAACTAGTTTTTAGTTTAAATTTTTATTTTATTTTTTTGGGTGTTTTTCTTAAGGTTAGACAAAAATTTTCCTTAGAGAAGTTTTAGACTTAGGACTTAGATTCTGAACTAGGCAACATTTTAATTAGGGGAGTTGTTTTTAAACTTTCTTATAAGATATTAGTCTTAGGGATACCTAGGTTCATTCCTTTAACATCATCAATGCGACATGCCCTTCAGGACGCACTACGTGCTCCAAGGGTTCCACTTGCCTCTAGTGTTTCCTTTGCGCGACGTGCCCTTCAGGATGCACCATGTGCTCCAAGGGTGCCACTCGCTTCTTGACTAATTGGTAGACCTCAATAACCCATGGAGTCAACACTCCACCAGGTGAACTTGTGGGAGACTAAGGGATCTAAGGAATAAGGCCCCCTCCTTATTGCGCGCCCCTTAGAATCATCGTGAGCAACTGTCACAGTCTACCCTCACGACATCGTGGGTCCTCTCGAACTAGGTAATCATTAACCTACAGTTGGAGCCATGGAAAGAGTGCTAGTAGGCTGTGGCAGAGCTACTGTCCACACCTCTCTCTCAACCACTTTGAAAATCATGTGTGGCCCTTTTACTCCATATGTGATTTTGGTCGAAAATCTATTGTCAGCCTGCATCATCAATAATCGTGTCAGAACATGTCCACATCATATCATATAATCAAATGTATTGGAATCATAGTAAACAATCAACCCCAAAAGCACACTCCCTGACTCAATCTAGAGTCCAAGGGGTTTCATCGATGCCTCTACATCCTCAAGGTAAAAAATCTTGCACACTCAGAAAAACCAAGTCAATGGCACGTGTCTATGTCAAAGCAGTAAAACATCATGTCATCTATCATATTGCATCATAATCAAAGATAAATGTTTTCATATCATAAAAGTCCATATCACTTGCGAGCAAGTGTACTCAAAGAATAAGTTTTCTTAGTGTGCCAGAGTGGGATGTTACAATTATCTAGTAACATTCATTTTAGCAACGATATAACACAAAACAATAAGGTGCATTTATTTCAGAGATAATACAATGAAAAATTATTTAGAGCAATTAATTACATTAATTAAAAAATGACATAATATAAAACAATATTTTGCATTAATCTCAATGATGATACAATAAAAATGATGTAAAATAATCAAGTAATTAATCTTAATACAGTTGCTCAAATTAAAGGTTTAAATAAAAAATTACTAAAGAATAAAAAATTGTATAAAATTATGGAGGATGTTTAATGTACACAATGTAATTTATTTATTCCCTCATATTAAAATATAACTTCATTAGTTGATTTTATCCTAATGATTCATTTGTAGATCCGTCCTATATACTATAAATACATGACATTAACATAGATTAATCAATAATTCACTACTTCTACACTCTACTATATGGTTCGATGTATTTTTTTTACTAATTTAATTGATGAGTACTTCATTGATTTTAGGTAAAGTATAGTGAAGGAAGTCTTCTTCCCTTAGGTTTTATCTATTTTCATACTTGTTTTATATAAAAAAGTTATAATACAAAAAATTATTAAGAAGCCCACACATAGATTGGTGGAAAGGGGTTTGATCTATTTACATGCTTATTTTATATAAAATAATTATAATCCAAAAAATTATTAAGAAGCCCACATGTAGATTGGTGGAAAGGTTTGTATTGTGATTAAATAATAATGTAGAATGCCAATAAGGTGTTCATATCAGTTTTCAATAGAAACTCGCATAAATCCATGTATGTACTTTTATCAAAAGTGCCTTGGAAAGTGTCTCTATGTTCCTTTCGAGATATTTAGGAAAAAAGAATTGTACCCTTTCTACAACAACTAGAAGACCAAGGAAGGAATCCACAAGTGCCCTAATTAGTGCATTAGGTGGATTGTTTAAGAAGACGTAAGAGCAGATACAAAGTAATAATATATTTTTTCATAGTAAAATTTATTTATAGAATTCTATTCCTACGCATAGTCCAACGAAGTTTGTATTATTGATATGTTCTCATCATAGAAACCAAGAAATAATGTAATATCAATCATTGAGTAGTCACATTGATTTCAGCAATGCTATAACACAAAACAATAAGATATCAATTTCAATAATGATATAATAAAAAAAGATCGAGAGCAATTAGAGAATTGCAATGTTAAGTAGTTACATTGATTTCATCAATGATATAACACAAATCAATAAGGTTTGTTTATTTTAGAGATGATATAATGAAAAATGATTTAGAGCAATTAGTTGCATTGGTTTAGTAATGACATAATGTAAAACAATATGATGCAAATTGATTTAGTGATTATGAAAATGAAAAATGATTTAGAATTAATCAAGTATTTGTATTGATTTTAACACAAAACAATAAGGTGGATTGATTTCACTGGTAATACAATGAAAAATTATTCAATGCATTCCCAAAAGAAATGATACCAAGTAAATTGATCTGGTACATTGATTTTAATACCCAAATAGTGTTTTGAACACCCAAATAGTGTAAGTTATCAAGTCAAGTGACTTTAACAATAACACAATGGAAATAATTTCAAATTACCTATTATAAGTTGAATTTTACAAATTTGTTTGGTTGGGTATGATTCATCTATTAGTATTTGCACACTAAAACCATTATAATATTATTTATATGTTAAGATATCTAGAATACATATGCAATGCATTAAAATAAAAGTATGCAATAAAATGTAAATAGAATTATGAGAAACATATGAGATTGGAGAAACAAACTATTAATATTGGAAATAAAAAGAGACAATTTTTTTTCTCATATTATCGATATGAAAATCTTAAATTGATCATTACTATTTATTATTTATTATAGGGATACTATTGCTTGTAGTATTCTAAAAATGATACTTTGTAAATTTCAAATCATTAGATTCATCTAAAACATATACATATTGATGATATTATTTGGAAAATTTCAAATGATCAATTTCATCTAAAACATCTACATAAACTTATTAATAATGATCTAAAGTTTTGATGTTAGAATCATGGTAGATCCATCTTAACTGGGTATCTATTATGCTCCAAAAGGATCAAATCTCTCAAAGTACAAATCTTTTTTTAGAGTGAAAAACTTAAAGGAATCTTTATATCTCAAATACCTCCAATAAATAAAAATAAAAATTAATATAAAAATAAAAAACTCCAATACTTTAATCTCTTTTTTTTTTTTGAATGATTACAGTTACAACCTTAAAACAACTTTGATATTCAAATCTTTGTCATTTATGGTTGATCTGAAATATTCATGAAATTGACAGACAAAGTTATGAGAATGAAAAGACAACAATAAACATTACACGAGGTGCTCTTTAACCAGGAAGGGAGTGGGCTAACTCGGGAGAAATTTGTCCTTCCCATTTATGTTTCCGATCAATCCAAAACCCTGATAGATTTTTTGAACATCTGGGTTGGTTAAAAATGGGCCAAACCCCTAGAGAAATGTTCTAAAATACATGAAACTTTGATCCATGCAAAACTCAGACTACCGATAAAAATCTAGTCAGATTCAAACCCATTTTTTTAACTGAAAAAGGATTTTGCTAACAAGTTAAACTACAACACCGGGAAGGATTTCTACCGAGCTACCGACTTAACCTACTCCACCAGGAAGGATTGCAGTAAATGCCCAAATAAATCCATAGACAATAGAAAATGAACAAATAAAAAATAATGGAAATAATAGTTATGCAGTGTACTCCTTTGCAATTTTCAATATCCACTTCTGGCATTATTCCAGTGCATACCTCTACTACTTTACCCAGTGTTTGCAGTAATAGATAGAATAATACTTCTTCAAGCAGGTGACTATCAAAAGTGTTGCTACAGCTAGTAGTGAGAGGAATTTCCATGAGCCAAATATACAACGATTCACAAACTGCACCACAACAACTTTCCATTTTCTACTATAATATCCATTTAAATCCTTTATAATTTTGTCTAAATATTGTAACATTAGGCTGTGGTGCACTGAGCGAACTTATTCTTTGAGGACACTTGCTTGCAAGTGATCTGGATTATTATGCTATTAAAACTTTTGATTTTGATTATGAGGCATTGGGTTGATGACATGTTGTTTTACTACATTGACATAGATAGGTGCTATTGACTCAGTTTACTGAGTGTGTATGATTTTGGACCTTGAGGATGCAGAGGCATCGATGAAACCCCTTGGAATTCAGATCTAGTCAGGGAGTGTATCATTGGGGTTTGATTGTTTTACTGTGATATTAGTGCATCTGATTAAGATGGTATGATATGGATATGTTCTGACATGATTTGTTGATGATGCAGGTTGACGATAACTTGCCAACTAGACTCACATATGGAGTAGAGGGATCACGCATGACTACCAGAGATGCTGAGGGAGGGGTGTGGACAGCAGCCCTACCACAGGCTACTAGTACTCCCACCATGGCTTGAACTGTAGGTTAACGATTACCTAGTTTGAGAGGACCCATGATGCCGTGAGGGAAGACTGCAACAGTCGCTCATGATGATTCTAAGGTCCATGCAATAAGGTGGGGGCCTTATTCCTTAGAGGCCCTTAGTCTCCCACAAGTTCACCTTGTGGATTATTGAATCCAGGGGTTATTGATGTCTACCAAGTTAGTCAAGAGGCGAGTGGCACCCTTGGAGCACGTGGTGTGTCTTGAAGGGCACGTCGCACATTAACAATGCAGAGTGGTAAGTGGCACCCTTGGAGCACATAATGCGTCTTGAATGGCACATCGCGCAAGGGAACAAATGAGGCGAGTGGCACCGTTGGAGCACCTAGTGCATCCTGAAGGGCACATCACATTGTTGATGATAGAGGAATGAACCTAGATGACCTTAGGTTGATTAATGTGTTAAGTATTTTTAAAACAATTTCCCAGTACGAAATCTAAGGTTTAAGTCTAAACAATGCTAGTGGTAAAATTTTATCTCTCTATAAGAAATAATAATCATAATAATACAAATAAAAAAAAACCACATGAGTAATAATTATGATCATCGTTAAATCTTGTAACATGAAGGCTGTAATAAATAAATTGTTTCGAAAAAAAAACAACTTTTGGATTAAGATTTTAAAAGGGAATTAATTGTTTTATTACCTTAATAAATTAAAATATACTAATTAAGTAAGAAAGGAAAAAGGGTTAATTTCCACACCTGTATTTTGAGTTTTAAGTAAAAAGGGGAAAGAGGGAAAATTCAAAATCTTAGGAAACTAGGAAAAGAGTTAAATATGAAAAGGGAAAAAGGGGAACTTAAGGGAAAAAGTGGAAAGCCAACTTAGTAAAGAATCTACCATTTAAGAGCCTTCTAATTTAAACTGAACTAGACATTTAATAGAAAGGAAAGTTATTAAAACCTGTAAGAGAATTTGGGGACACCTAGGAGTGTTTCTAGAAGTAACTCTAGGTGGGTGAGGGAAAAGAGTTAATTAATTAATTAAAGAAATTGAATAATGGAGGAACATAGGGGATGGGAGTCACTTGTACGGAGAAGAAATTTTAGGAATTTATTTTTAAAATTTTAATTAAATGATATTTTAGGAAAGAAAGGAAGTTCAATACTCTATATAATGAAGGAAGGAGAAGGATGAAGGACCATCTTCTATTTGCGTAACGTTACGCTACAGAAATATCTACTTGACTGATTTACTTGTGAGAGTTGGGGATACCCAGCTCGGAGAGGAGTGCTAGCTTGGCCTTGCGAGGCGAGCTGGGAGCTAGCTAAAATCTCTGGATAGTGTGTGTGACCCCTTTGTGGTTCGGGGGGCTAAGGGGGAAGAACAATACCCCTAGCATTGGTTGGGAGGTACCGATGAAGTATCGCTAGTCGGCAAGCAGAAGTTGCACAGAGGGCGTGGACGTCATCTAGAGAGGGCAATCAAGGAACGATACACTCTTTTCATTTGCATGTGATATATTGTATTAGGACTTATGCTTTTATCTGCCTATTTAATGGAGAAGTAAACTGACTTATTTTTAAAATTTGATGACTGAAACCTTTCTTAACCTAGCTCGATGATTGTTGACTCCCATGGCCTCCATTTTCCCACATGTATTGACCACCTTGTCATGTTGATTGTGACCTTCGTGGCTGTTTATCCTTCATCCCTAGCTCACCAGTCCTCACCTGAGAAGTCAGAAAGGAGCTTGATCTACTGTCGTTGCATTAGCGCTAAAAGACCTATGGATCTCAATGCCCTGCTTTTCTGTGCGAGGATGATGAGCGAAGGACGAACCTGTTAGTCGTCTACCCTATTGTTGTCCTTGGCTGATTGTTGGTTTTTCACCTTGATGCATTTGATTACCCCTTCCATTTAATGGTTGATGATGAAGTTTTTTTAACCTCTATCGCCTTTTTTTGGATGATTGATGGTTGCTTTTTTAATGTTTATCCCAATGAATTTACTGTGTGGTTTTGTGTACCAGGTTTCCATTCACTCTGCGATTCTACCTCACATTTTTACACCTCTGGATTGTGGTTTCCTCACATTTTTACACCTCTGTACTGTGGTTTTATCTATGTATCTTAATATATTTTAGGACGAAATTGGCTCACTTATTTGACCACTCAATGACAGTTTATAAATTTATTCGGACAAACTTGAATGTTTATTACACAGTGAATTCTACAGAGTGTGTGACAAAACCCTCTTTATAATTAATTATTTTGTAATATCCCCTTCAACTTAATAGCCATTTTGTTGTTAAGACATCAAGAATGTTTATTACTTTGTTAGTGTGGTAATATAGTTATTATTGTGCCTTCAATATATTTAAAGCTCCACGGATGTAGATTGGGTTGGGACAATGATCTGTATTTATATAGTGGACCAACGATTTATTTGTGTATAGCTGAAAGCAATGAAAGTAAATGTGTTTATATTATGAGAGTGAGAATGAAATTTCAATACCGAAGGCTTGTAATTATATCTTTCCAGTAATGTTAAGGAAGATTAAATTTAGTTTTAAAGACAGTGAAATCATGTATATCCTTCTTATATTTGTTGCCATAGCACCTCACCCAATATTTACCAGTCAGGAACGTTCTAATTTTTAGGAAAGGAATTATTAATTAGAGCCGTTAGCTTTCTGATGCATTGAATTATGAAGCCAATACATCTTCAAAGATTGTTTTTTTTTTTTGTTTTCGATCAAGAGATTGTAAAATACGAAGGCCAACCCCTCCATTTGCACTTGCAATCTCTTTGTGACCTTCAGCACATGGTCTTAGGATACTTGTGCGTTATACCTAGATGGACTACATTATTTTGTTATTTTATGCCTTTAAACGACCAACTGAGGTGGTTGATAATGACCATGTTTTTGCCTTTAAAGCTATTGTCTAAGTTGCTGATAACGGCCATGTTTTTGCCTTTAAAGATATTGTCTGAGTTACTAGATTTCCCATGATTATGTCTTTTTACTAGACTGCTTGAGCTTGCTGTAAACGCCCTTGATTCTTCCATTTAAATTGTGGTTGATTTGTTGTTAAGACCATGATTTCATCTTATTGCTTGGCATTCCTTTAATCACTCATGGCCTACATTTTTCACTTATGCACATTATCATTTAAATAATGTCTTAGACATTATTTAATTAATCAAACCTAAATACTAAATTCTGCTGTGGTATTGAACAGTGGTAAATCCACAGTTATGTGGTGGAGCTTATCAGGGTATCAGATTGTAATTATCTGGTTGTGTTTGGTGGCTAGTTGACTTTCCAGCTTGAGTGATTAACCCTTCGACGTTCTCCTTGGATGTGTTCCTTTAATGATGGCGAGTGTCAAATGCCTTTCCTCCTTTAACACCCTTGACAATGAAGAGATGTCTATGAATGTTATGAGTTTATCACTAATTGTGTACGTCCTTGGCCAATAATAATTTTAATGACATCAACCCTGTTTTACTTGACTTGAATAGCAACAACTGATTAGAACAACATCCTTAGATATACTTAAATTGTTTTGACAGCCTTTAACTATTCAGAATAGTCTGCTCCTCTTGCTGTAATCTTGTTTAAACCGATTTATCAATTAGAATGGAATGGTGGTGTAGTATTTGTATTTCCATAATAAGTATGCTAAAATAAGGCAGTACTGTAAATTTTTTCGATGTTATATATTGATTCAATGTCATAAATACAAGGTAATACTGTCATAGTTGTAATGATTAAATGTTCTTTTATCCTTCAATCAAACATTGTGTTATTATATCCAGTTTTAAATGCCCAACATATGATCCGTCATTTCAGGTAGCGATCAATTAGTGCAATGGTCATTATAGCGACTAAATGATATGTGTGTAATCAATAGATTGTATTTTTCCTCTTGGTTGAATGCCTAGCCTCTGATCATTTAGTGGTATCACTAGTTGTGTTGATTAAATGCCTTATAGTAGTTTTGTTAATGTCTTACGGGTCTTTCCAACTACGACTGCACTTAAGATTATTTTGTTGGTACGTTGATGACCAAACTACGTATAGGCGACTCCCTTGACACGTGTTTCTAATGTTTAATTTGAATGTAATCCTAGACCGGTTAGACTGGGTGACTGGTGGGGTCAGAGAAGATGTCGTCTATACCGGCATCACCCCTTTCCTTCGCCCTCTGGTGTCTCTCAACCTGGTGTGGGGAGGGTAGTCTCCCAGTTCGTATTCGATCCCTAGCGTGTCGGAGATTTCTTGAGTCTTGACCCCTTTTTTTGTACACATGGGTTATTGTTGTGCCTCTCTTCTAGGAACGACATGGTTCCTGATGACGGGATTATGGCGCGCTTTATGGGTTAGCGACGAATGATATCTTGGTCAGAGTAAGTGATTACCAGTGAGGGTGGCTGAGCATCGTATGTTGACCTAGTGCAAGGGTTGATGCCTTAGGTGTTCGTTCATGCACCTTGAAGTTTTAGTCTTGTTCTTCAATGTTGTTATGGGTGGAAGGGAAGTTGTCCCTTAAGCTTGTAGGCATGCCTTGTTGCATCATGTGGTTGGTCGTAACTCCTAGTTTTCTATGCATGTTTCCTGGTTTCCCTTGTGTCTGTGCACGGTGTCGCAGTTGCATACTTACCGGGGAATATGTGCTTCTCTTTATTGTCAATGGTGTGGGTAAAATTTTGTTGTCGTTGCCTTCTTGCCTCTTATCTCCTGAAAAAAAAAAAATTTGCTTCGCTCGTTGTCGTAATGATGGGGTCGCTACATATGGTATAAGAGCAGGTTCAACCCTATGGTTGTGGATCACCAGGCTTTCCACTGCAGTAAACCCATGAGTATTAACCCTTGTGTTAAGTAAAAATCTTATCGTGTCCTCATGGAGATCATGTTTAGAGAGCACCCCTAAGGGTCCACAATGTACAATAGCTAGTACCGATAGCACCCTCCTAGATCTAGAGAGAGATGAGTTCTAGTGTCCATGACTGTCATGGATGGTGGTGTCGTTGAATCATAGTGGTAGAGCAAGGCATGTGCTTCACACTTCATGTTTACGACCTCCAACATGAAGGTCCACAGGGTGGTCTTTCCACTAAAGGGGAGCGCTCTTTTATGGCGGAAGATGCTCCTACCCCTTATGAACCTGGCCATCGGTGACATGTCATGGGAACTGTTCGACCAACGGTTGTAGGAGAGGTATATTTTTGAGGAATTCATTGGGTATCAGCTCAATGACTTTGATGCCTTGTGACAAGGCAGTCGCACGGTGCCTGAGTGCGAGGCCCGTTTTGGAATTGTTTTAGTATGCTTTGCATCAAATTGCCCAGAACTTAAGGTCAAGGAGTTCAAGTTGGGCCCTATGTTATACTTCAGCTCCTACTTCAAGTACCTGGATTACTGCACCAAAGAAGGTGTGTTGGATTGTGGGGTGCCCCATTACGAGCATTCCTGCCCAGAGGAAAGGGTCGGTGCTTCTGGATCAGTCGGACCCACTTTCGTGGGAGTTTTGGGCCAGGCCCATTGGATTCATGCAGGGGCACATAACTACCAAGCAGAGCATTAATCGATTGTGCTCAAGATGACAGGTACCGTCACTGACCAGACCCTTAGTATTTTGATACATCCCGGTGCTACCGAGAGTTTCATTTCTAGTGTAATGCTAAAAAGGATTAAGGTAAAGGCAGTCAAATAGGACGAGTTTAGCTTCGTAGAGATGGCTTATGGAGCTAAACAAAGGGTTGGATTAAAGGTTATGGGCTATATCCTTGATCTGGGAGAGTTTTTCACAAGGGCCAACATGTATGTCATGATCTTAGGATATTATGATGTCGTAATTGGTATGGACTGGTTGCTATCACATGAGGCAATACTCAACTACAGGATGAAACGATTGAGCTTGGTCGATGACGAGGGACAGAGATGTGTGATTGTAGGATAGAACCAGAGATTTTTCATGAGGTTCATCTCTTCCTTACAACTACGAAAGAGCATGCGTAAGGGGTGCAAGATTTATGCAATCCTTGTGTTAAATGAGAAGGGAGTAGCGGAAGGTCTAGAACACCTCCCGGTGGTGAGAGAGTTTGCGAATGTGTTTCTGGAGGAGTTACCTGGGATGTCGCCAGAGAGGGAATTGGAGTTTACCATAGACCTAAAACCTGGGAATAAACCGATACAAAGAACACCTTAATGGATGTTGACCCCACAGTTACAAGAGTTGAAAATGCAACTGAAGGAGTTCTTAGACCTGGGACTGATATGTCCTAGTGTGTCACCATGGGGTGCACCTGTTATTTTCATATGAAAGAAGGATGGGTCGTGG
The DNA here is from genome assembly GCA_009831015.1 of Picea engelmannii. NCBI lineage: Eukaryota > Viridiplantae > Streptophyta > Pinopsida > Pinales > Pinaceae > Picea > Picea engelmannii. The sequence goes on along the minus strand of ML776877.1, from coordinate 2,784,504 downwards.
AGGCTTTGCATTGATTACCGTCAATTGAACAAGGCCATGATGAAGAATCAATATTCGTTGCCAAGGATTGATGATTTGTTCGATCAAATGAAGGGTGCGACGATGTTCTCTAAGATCGATTTGCAATTAGGGTATCACCAGTTACAGATCAAGGAGGATGACATCCCTAAGACTGCCTTTAATACGTGCTTTGGACATTGCGAGTTTACTGTTTTACCGTTTGGACTCAGAAACGCCCCAGGGGTATTTATGAGTTTGATGAATGGGGTGTTCCGTGAGTACTTGGACAAGTTCATCCAAGCATTCATTAACAATATTTTTATCTACTCTTGGACGACGGAGGAGCATGACGAGCACTTGTGCTTGGTATTGATGTATACAAAGTCAGTCAAGAGGTGAGTGGCACCCTTGGAGGACGTGGTGCGTCCTGAAGGGCATGTCGCGTAAGGGAACAGATGGGGCGAGTGGCACCCTTGGAGCACCTAGTGCATCCTGAAGGGCATGTTGTGTTGTTGATGATAGAGGAATGAACCTAGATGGCCTTAGGACGATTAATGTGTTAAGTATTTTTAAAACAATTTCCCTAATTAAATGTCGCCCAATATGAAATCTAAGGTTTAAGTCTAACCGATGCTAGTGGTAAAATTTTATCTCTCTATAAGAAATAATAATAATAATAATACAAATAAAAAAAAAACCACATGAGTAATAATTATGATCTTCGTTAAATCTTGTAACATGAAGGGTGTAATAAATAAATTGTTTCGAAAACAAAAAATCTTTTGGATTAAGATTTAAAAAGTGAATTAATTGTTTTATTACCTTAATAAATTAAAATATACTAATTAAGTAAGAAAGGGAAAAAGGGTTAATTTCCACACCTGCCTTTTGAGTTCTAATTAAAAAGGGGAAAGAGGGAAAATTCAAAATTTTAGGAAAATAGGAAAAGAGGTAAACATGAAAAGGGAAAAAGAGGAAAGTCAACTTAGTAAAGAATCTACCATTTAAGAGCCTTCTAATTTAAAAAATGAACTAGCCATTTAATAAAAAAGAAACTTATTAAAACTTGTAAAAGAATTTGGGGACACCTAGGAGTGATTTTAGGAGTAACGGGACACCTAGGAGTGATTCTAGGAGTAACTCTAGGTGGGTGAGGGAAAAGAGTTAATTAATAAGTTAAAGAAATTAAATAATGGAGGAACGTAGGGGATGGAGGACACTTGTACGGAGAAGAAATTTTAGGAATTTACTTTTAAAATTTTAATTAAATGAGATTTTAGGAAAGAAAGTAAGTTCAATACTCTCTATAAAGAAGGAGCGAGAAGGATGAAGGACCATCTACTCTTTGCATAATGTTATGCTGCAGAAATATCTACTTGGCTGATTTACTTGTGGGAGTTGGGGATACCCAGCTTGGAGAGGAGTGGTAGCTCGGCCTTGCAAGGCGAGCTGGGAGCTAGTCAAAATCTCTGGATAGTGTGTGTGGCCCCTTTGCAACTCGAGGGCCTAAGGGGTAAGAAGAGTAACCCTAGCGTTGGCTGGGAGGTAGCAATGAAGTCTTGGCAGTCGGCAAGCGGGATTTGTACAGAGCGCATAGACACCATCCAGAGCGGGCGATCAGGCAACGGTTCACTCTTTTCATTTGCATATGATAGATTGTAATAGGACTTATGCTTTTATCTGGATATTTAATGGAGAAGTAAATTGACATATTTTTAAAATTTGATAACTGAAACCTTTCTTATCCTAGCTCAATGATTGTTGACTCCCATGGCCTTTGTTTTCCTACATGTCTTGACCACCTTGCCATTTTGATTGTGACCTTCGTGGCTATTTAGGCTTCATCCCTAGCTCACCAGTCCTCACTTGAGTAGTCGCCCAGGAGGCTGATCTATGGTCGTCTCCTTAGCATTAAAATACCTATGGATCTCAATGCCCTACTTTTCTATGTGAGGATGATCAGCAAAGGATGAAGCTGTTAGCCGTCTACCTTGTTGTTGTCCTTGGATGATTGTTGGTTTTGCACCTTGATGTGTTTGATTACCCCTGCCATTTAATGGTTGATGACAAAGTTTTGTTAACCTCGGCCCCCTTTTTTTTGGATGATTGACGGTAGCATTTTTAACGTTTATCCCAATGAATTTACTGTGTGGTTTTGTGTACCGGGTTTCCATTCACTCTGTGATTCTACCTCACGTTTTTACACCTCTGGATTGTGGTTTCCTCACGTTTTTACACCTCTGGACTGTGGTTTTATCTTTGTATCTTGATATATTTTAGGACGAAAGTGGCTCGCTTATTTGACCACTCAATGATAGTTTATAAATTTATTCGGACTAAGTTGAATGTTTATTACATAGTGAATTCTATAGAGTGTGTGACAGTGCCCTCTTTATAATTAATTATTTTGTATTATCCCCTTCAACTCAACAACCATTTTGTTATTAAGACATAGAGAATGTTTATTACTTTGTTACTATGGTAATATAGTTATTATTCTTCCTTTGATATATTTAAAGCTCCACAGATGTAGATTGGGTTGGGACAACAATCTATATTTATATAGTGGACCAACGATTTTTTTTTGTATCGTTGAAAGCAATGAAAGTAAATGTGTTTATATTATGAGAGTGAGAATGAAATTTCAATACTGAACGCTTGCAATTATATCTTTCCAGTAATGTTATGGAAGATTAAATTCAGTTTTAAAGATAGTGAAATCCTGTATATCCTTCTTATATTTGTTTCCATAGCACCTCACTTGATATTTACCACTCAGGAACGTTGTAATTTTTAGGAAAGGAATTATTAATTAGAGTCGTTAGCTTTCTAATGCATTGAATTATGAATGTAATTCATCTTCAAAGATCGTTTTTTGTTTTGTTTTCGGTCAAGCGATTGTAAAATATGAAGGCCAACCCCTCCATTGACACTTGCGATCCATTTGTGACCTTTAGCACATCGTTTTAGGATACATGCACATTATGCCTGGAGGGACTACATTATTTTGTTATTTTATGCCTTTAAATGATTGACTGAAGTGGTTGATAATACCCACGTTTTTTCTTTTAAAGCTATTGTCTAAGTTGTTGATAACGCCCATGTTTTTGCCTTTAAAGCTATTGTTTGAGTTGCCAGATTGCCCAGGATTTTGGCATTTTTTCTAGACTGCCTAAGCCTACTATAAACGCCCTTGATTCCTCCATTTAAATCATGGTTGAGTTGTTGTTAAGACCACGATTTCATCTTATTGCTTGGCGTTCCTTTAATCACTCGTGGCCTATGTTTTTCACTTATGCACATTATCATTTAAATAATGTCTCAAACATTAATTAATTAATCAGACCTAAATACTCAATTATGTTGTGGTATTGAACAGTGGTAAATCCACAGTTATGGGGTGGAGCTTATCAAGGTATCAGATTGTAATTATCTGGTTGTGTTTGGTGGCTGGCTGAGTTGCTAGCTTGAGTGATTAACCCTTCAGTGTTCTCCTCAGATGCATTCCTTTAATGATGGCTAGTGTTTAATGCCTTTCCTCCTTTAACACCCTTGACAATGAAGAGATGTCTATGACTATTATGACTTTATCACTGACTATGTACGTCCTTGGCCAATGAGAATTTTAATGACATCAACCCTGTTTTACTTGACTGGAATAGCAACGATCGATTATAACAACATCCTTAGATAGCATTAAATTGTTTTGACAACCTTTAACTATTCAAAGCAGTCTGGTCCTCTCGCTGTAATCTTGTTTAAACATATTTATCAATTAGAATGGAACGATGGTGTAGTATTTGTAATGCCATAATAAGCAGGCTAAAATAATGCAGTACTATAAAAATTTTCGATGTTATATATTGATTAAATGTCATAGTTCCAAGGTAATACTGTCATAGTTGTAATGACTAAATGTTCTTTTATCCATCAATCAAACACTGTGTTATTATATCTAGTTTTAAATGCCCAACATATGACCCATCGTTTCAGGGAGCGATCAATTAGTGGAATGGTCACTCTAGCAATTAAATGATATGTGTGTAATCAATAGATTGTATTATTCCTCTTGGTTGAATGCCTAACCTCTGATCATTTAGTGGTATGACTAGCTATGCTAATTAAATGACTTATAGTAATTTTGTAAATGTCTTACGGGTCTTTCCAACTATGATTGCACTTAAGATTATTTTGTTGGTACGTTGATGACCCAACTACATATAGGCTACTCCCTTGACACATTTATTTAATGTTTAATTTGAATGTAATCCTAGACCGGTTAGACTGGGTGATTGGTGGGGTCGGGGAAGATGTCGTGTGGACCGACGTCACCCCTTGCCTTTGCCCTCTGGTGTCTCTCAACCTAGTGTGGGGAGGGTAGTCTCCCAATCAGTATTCGATCCCTAGCGCGTCAGAGCTTTCTTGAGTCTTGGCTCCTTTTGTTGTGCACATGGGTTACTGTTGCGCCTCTCTTCTAGGAACAACATGGTTCCTGATGAGGGTATTATGGCGTGCCTTATGGATTAGCGGTGAATGATATCTTGGTCGGAGTCAGCGACTATCGATGAGGGTGGCTGAGCTTCGTATGTTGACCTAGCACAAGGGTCGACGCCTGAGGCGTTGGTTCGCGTGCCTTGAGGTTTTAGTCTTGTTCTTCAACGTCATTATGGCGGGAAGGGAAGTTGTCACTTAAGCTTGTAGGCATGCCTTGTTGCGTTGGGCGGTTGGTCGTTACTCCTGGTTTTCTGTGCATGTTGCCCGGTTGCCCTTGTGAATGTGCACAGTGTCGCAGTTGCATACTTACCCGTGCTTCTGTTCGTTGTCAATGGTGTGGGTAAAATTTTGTCGTCGTCGCCTTCTTGCCTCTTAACTCCTGAAAAAAACAAATTGCTTCACTCGTTGTTGTCACGATGGGGTCGCTACCGAGCTACCGACTTAACCTACTCCACCAAGAAGGATTGCGGGCAAGGCCCAAATAAATCCATAGACAATAGAAAACGAACAAATAAAAAATAATGGAAATAACAGTTATGCAGTGTACTCCTTTGCAATTTTCAATATCCACTGCTGGCAATATTCCGGTGCGTACCTCTACTGCTTTACCCAGTGTTTGCAATAATAGACAGAACAATACGTCTTCAAGCAAGTGACTATCAAAAGTATCGCTGCAGCTAGCAGCGAGAGGAATTTCCACGAGCCAAATATACAGCGATTCACAATCGGCACCACGACAACTTTCCATTTTCTGCTATAATATCCATTTAAATCCTTTATAATTTTGTCTAAATATGGAACATTTGTGAGACTAGCGCACTTACCCAAGCTGTTCCATCGGCTCGCAACCTCTCCGTCACTTTGGAGATGGTTACAAATAATTCCGCACTCTCTCAACAATTTCACATCTTCTCTTCGGTCGATTATACCGTTCATGAAATCTGCATATCGCCTGAAAACAAACGCACCAGGCGCTGCAGAAGCTTCGAATGCAACCAGATTTCTCAGGATTACCTCTGTGTTGGTGTCGAACTTTATTTTGGGGAGGTAAAGAGTGGCAGTTTTCTTGTCAAATTGTATTGTGGTGAGATCGCCATCAGTAGGAGAGAATTTGACTCCCGCAAAGTACAAATCGATCACAGATGGAATATCCAGTTCGTCTCTTGAGGGCCGTATGAACTCAGAGGAAGATTCTTCCACAATTTTTCTTGCACTTTTATTGAATAGAGGAGCCAAGAGTCTCTTAAACACACTCAGAGATAGAAGTAAGGGTAACTTCACCAGAAATTGCACAAGCCTGCAGTTCAGCCCTCGCCGAACCGTGTTCGTGAGAAGTCGAGGAGAGAACTTTCCACAGCAAACTGCAGGCTTGTGTAACGGTTGACATGTCCATTGGCTCAAACGCATCGTTTTCTTCCTCAATTGGAATTGGAGTAACTGTTGACATGTCCGCTGAATACGGAGCATCGTTTTCTTCCTCAAGTTGAATTGGATTTTGATTGATGGAGAGAGGGACGATACTGTAATACAGCACCTCCAGCATGTGACGTCTCTCGTCTATAATGAGATCTGAATTTTCGGGCAAATTCAAGCCGAAAGGCGATAATTGTTGGCACACCAGCCTCAGCAGGATAGAGAGTCTCTCCTCTGCCTTGGCTTTAGAACCCAACTGCAACTTCAAAAGCGTTTTCATTAGAAATACTGGCAATTAATTTTCGAGCATCATCAAATCTCTCAAAATGGAGTTTTCGTCGGCACCAGTGCCAGTCGGATGAAAGACTGGCCCCAACTGCCGGTCGTCGGCATGGGAGCTTTGGTCAGCGTGTCTGACATAAAACTGCAGGCACTTGAGCAGAAAGACGGCGTCCAGGGCCAGGATCCACGCCAAGCTTTCTTCCTTATAATCGATGAACTTGTGATAGCAGCTCCGTATTTGCCAGTCGTATTTTTTAAACTCCTCTACAACAACATACTGAAACTTGCCTGGTCCATTAATTCTTTTGTGAAATCTGTAAGCAGCTGCCAATTTGTAGCGCTCCATATCATACATTTCAGATCTCCAATTTGTAGCTGCCAATGAAAACCGACTGCGGAATGTAGGCTTCCGGCTTGTCCGCCATTAACCACGGACGGAATGTAGGCTTTGGGCACATTAAACACGGACGCACGCCATTCTTTCACCTTTTGCTTTTCCTTCTGCTCTTCTTCTTCTAGTAGATCTAGACATTCGTTAACTTGAGTAACCCAACTATCTTCATTCATCTTCACTTGAACGGCATTAGTGTTGCATTCCATGTTTTCAGGTAGGAGAAAAGGAGCCACACAACAAAATAGTTAAGAAAAGTTCGAAATATATCAGGAGAGTTTAGAGGCTGTTCAGCATGACATGGAATTCAAATGGTAGAAAATTATTTTGAACAAATAAAAATGATTATGAATTCTACAGTCTCTTTCAAAACTACAATATTATCTTCACTTCTTTGGCGATACATACAATATACGCTAACATTATATTCCCATTTCCTTGGGCAATTTGATATTTTTAAATCGATATGTACACGTACAGCAGTTGTTAAGTTGGTAGTCGCAACTTCTGCCAGGCTAACATTGTCCTTTTATTTTTTAACTTTACAAATATCATTTATATCAAATAAATGTATAAGAATTTTTTTGTTTAACAAGAGATTCTCTTTGATTTAACTATTAAAATGTACTAGCATATATATACTCTACTACTATGTGAATTTGAACTTGTGATTTCTTGGGAGGAAACACATGTTAACCATTAAGCTCTATATATATATATATATATATATATGAAATGAAAGTAAGAAAATTATCAATGTTATGTGTGTTGTTCATTATAAGAAGATATTTTAGAGTGAAAAACTTGAAGAAATGTTTACCCTTCAAAAGATTCAATCTCCTTCAACTTATGATAGATCTCAAATCAAGATGGATATACAATGGTATTTTACAAATTTTCATGGGGGAGAGAATGGTTTTTTTGAAAAAAGAAATTGAAATAAAAAATATATCTTAAAAATACTTCTTAAGACACTAATTATATTATCAACATCAAAATTAGAAAAATAATGAAATAAAATAAAAATAAAAATGATATGTGAATACTTTTAAGATTAAAAGTGTTCTTCAAATCAACAAAATTCAAAAAGGGAGATGCATAATTTTTTCCATGCTTAACATAGAGTTGACACTTGGTATGTTAAAAAAACATTAGTAACAAAAAATATTTCAATGTCCACCTTAAATAACATAATTTTATATGAACTTTATATAGAGACAAAAAGATCAAGTAATTGGAAGTAAAAAAAATAGTAATACATCCATAACCACTTTCTAATTTCCAATATGGGGGAGCTATGTAATTATTTCATTGCTTAGTATGGAGTTAACAAGTGACATTTAAAAAAATATTAAGAAATTGAGGAAAGGTTTACACTTCAAAAGATTTAATCCCATCAACATGATACATAAGTTAAGATGAATATAGAATGGTATTTTACAATTTATTTGGTGGACATAATGGGTTTGTAGAAAAAAATTAAAATAGAAAATATATCTTAAGAATAATTCTTAAAATATAAATTGTATTATCAACATCAAAATTAGAAAATAATAAAATTTTAAAATCTGAGCTATGAGCCAATTTAGTACCCAAACAAAAAAATAATTTTGTCAAAAAATGTCTAGTGAATATGAGATCTTCGTCACTTACAATAATCTCTAGGCTTCCATGTAGCTTTTGAATTGTCTCGATGAATGCAGTGGAAACTGTACTGGATTTGAAAAGATGATGGAGTGCACAAAAGTGTTTGTACTTGGTCATTTTATCAACAATCACCATGACGACACTCTTTCCTTCAGAATTCGGTAACCCTATGATTAAATTCATGCAAACCTCCTCCCAACACTGACTTGAGATGGCTAATGGTTGTAAAATACCTTGGGTGTTAATTTTTTCCATCTTATTTTGTTGGCAAACCAAACATTCTGCCAAAAAACATTAAACATAAGTTTTAAGGCCATCCCCCAAAAAATCCTTCTTGATCCTATGGTAGGTTTTCAAAAATCCAGAGTGCCCCCCTACCTTAGAGGTGTGCAATTCGAGGAGTATCTTTTGTTTGATTTGGGATTTCTTCCATAAATATAATCGATTTGTGTACCATAATGAATCATTTTTCCATGTAAATGTATTTGATGCATTGGAATCCTCCTGCAACCTTTGAATGAGAATCCACACATTTTTTGTCATTATTTGATTTATCCCTCGCTTCTATTATCCAATCAAGTTGGGTGATTGAGATAGCACAGAGAAATATCTCAACATCTTCATCATTACTTGAGAGTGCATCTGCCAAAAGTATTTAAGACTATCATGATCTATTTTGACATTGAAGTGCCTACCTATTAGGTAAGGTCACCGTTTCTTCAATGCATGTAGTATTTCCATCATTTCCTTCTCATAAATGGGTTTGTGTAAGTACTTTCCCTTGAGTGGTCGACTTTCAAAAGAAAGGGGAATTCCTTCTTGCATTAGAACAACACTAATGTCATTTCTCGAGGCATCACATTCCACAATAAAGGTTTTTGTGAAGTCTGGTGTGGTCAAGACAAGAGCTTTGCACATCATCTTTTTAAGTTGTTCAAAAGATTGAGTTTCTTTTGAAATCCATGAAAATGCATCCTTCTTAGTTAAAATCATTAAAGGTTATGTTATTATTCCATATTTCCAAACAAACTTGCGGTAGTAACCTGTCAAACCCAAAAATCCACTAAGATTCTTCAATGTTTTGGGAATCGACCAGTCCATAATGTGATTAATCTTGTTAGGATCTACCTTGACACCTTCATGAGATACAATATGACCCAAATACTCTACCTCCTTTACCCCAAAGAAACATTTGGATTTTTTGGCATATAGTTGTTTCTCCTTTAGTAGTTTTAGCACCTTGTCTACATGTCGAACATGGTCCTCCCAAGACTTGTTATAGATTAATATATCATCAAAAAATACTGATAAAAATTTTCAAAGGAAGGGATTGAAAATTGAATTCATCGACCCTTGGAATGTGGAAGGTGCATTTATAAGTCCAAAAGTCATAACCAAATATTCATAATGGCCTTCATGAGTTCGAAATGTTGTTTTTGGGATATCTACTTCCTTCATTCTAATCTGATGATACCCTGAACGAAGATCCAACTTTGTGAAGTATATTGCTCCATGCAGTTCATCCAACAATTCATCAATGATGGGAATGGAAAATTTATCTTTAATAGTGATCTTTTTGAGCTCTCTATAATCTGGACACATATGCCATGAGACCTCTTTCTTGAGTACCATGACCACCGATGTAGAATAAGAACTTTGGCTAGGTCTAATAATACAAGCTTCTAACATTTCTTCAACCATATGCTCAATTTAACTCTTTTGGGCATAAGGGTATCTGTAAGGCATGATGTTAGGAGGAACACTCCTAGGAATTAGTTGAATAGAATGATCATGATTTTGAGTGTGTGGAAGACCTCTGGGAATATCTTCAAATACTTTGTAATGCTTATCAATGATCCCCTAGATATCTAGGGGAATAGATGGCTTAGATGTTTGAACATCTAGTGAGCATAGTTGTACAATTACACCTTGATGCCCCTTTTTCAATAATTTTTTCATGCCATTAGAGCTTATCACCTTACTAGGTTTCCTTGTGATACCCCTTAACTCAATTTCCTTTCCTTCCACTGAAAATTTTATGAAAAGATTTTGAAAATTAAAACCCATTGTTCCCAATTATTGTAACCATTGGACTCCTAGTGCGAGATCAACACCACCCATGGGTATAGAAATCATTGGACTATTCAATACACATTCCCCCATAGTAATAATTATTTTATGGCATTTTCCCGAGCAATTGATAGTTCCTCCATTTCCAATCATTACTTGAAACTATGGCACTGGATATATAAAACATTGAGAGATTTGGATAATTTATAGTGAATGAAATTATGAGTACTACCAGAATCAATTAGGAATATTACCTTTTTTTTTTTGATATATCCTTCGATCTTGAGGGTTTAAGGAGTGTTAATTTCATCCAATGCATTACATGATATCACGGGAGTCAACTCTTCAGAAGAAATCTCTTCTACTTTTTCATCTTGAGATGGTTCTTATTCTTATTCTTGTTCTTCTTCCTCTTCACAATCTATCTGGAATAATTCCTTATCACCACACTTGTGTCCCTTACTATACTTGTTGTCACAATTAAAGCATAAACCTTTTCCTTTTCTTTCCTCCAATTGTTGAGGTGTCAACCTTGTAGGTTGAGGTTTTTTAGAAGAAGGAACATTATTCTCTTGATAGATGTTAGGAGTGGTACTTTTGGTAGTGATCCAGGTCGATATTGGTGGCCACCCACCTTTTTTGACTGGCTCAAAACAATTTTCTATTAATTTTGGCAATTTACTATTTTTAGCAGTTTTTAACTTCTGGGGCCATTTTGAGGGCCCAAATGAAGGTTTCTCGAGATAGACATGATTAATGATAGTAAAAGGAATAATTGAGCGCCCAAAATGAATATGCTTGACAATACCTTTCCAACGAGCTATCACAGGCCTAAAATGAAGATCATATGCAAAAGTTACGACCTCGAGAAGTTGATGTACTCACTTACCCAAATGAGGCCCATGTGACTTTTAACGCTTCATATTCTAGGGTTAGGTTTTTGGATGTCTAAGGTTTTTGACATTCCTGTTTATTGTAAAAAGGACTTCATAGCCTCATTGTAACCAACTTCATGCGAATGCGAGTAGCCATCACATCTCTTCTCGGAGATAAGATACCAACATTATAGCGAGTCTTTCACTCTGTATTTTTATAGTCTCTGTACATTTATTTTATTAATAGAAATTGTGTATTACTGTATATACGTGTTTATGGTTGCATCTCTGATACATTTCTGTTATATTATTGAATATATGTGATATCTCTATGCATTTATTTATTATATCTCCGATCTCATTTTGTGCCAAAAATAATCCAGATCAAGTAGCCATAGACATATTTTTACTTTCAACATTTCTCGCAACCCTGAACGGATTCTCCAATGATTTGGGTTCCCAAAGGAGAACCTCATGTTGAATTTTTTTCCCTTAAATTTTCTATGAATACATTAATCGGGCGCTCATCTCGAAAAATTGTTACCTTTATATTCAATCTTTGGAAGTTCTCAATGTGCTTTGCAACTGGACCCTTTTGCTTGAGATTTATCAATTGGCTAAAGAAGGTATTTCTCCTTGTATCCTCATAGTGTAATATCATTTCTTCTGTGAAAATTGTCCAAGGGACAAGTGATTTGAAAAAAAAAGGCCATCAATACCACACAAATTGATTGAGTTCTAAATATAAAGAAGCAATTCGTACCTTTTGTGTGTGTGGCACATCATGTAGATCAAAGAAATGCTCCATCTAAAGTATCCATGTGATTTCATCCTTTCCATCAAACTTCCTCATATCTTGTTAGGATCTACTTTGACACCTTCATGAGATACAATATGACCCAAATACTATACCTCCTTTACCCCAAAGAACATTTGGATGGTTTGGCATATAATTGTTTCGCCTTTAGTAGTTTTAGCACTTTGTCTACATGTCAAATATGATCCTCCCAAGACTTGTTATCAATTATTATATCATCAAAAAATACTGATAAAAAATTTCGAAGAAAGGGATTGAAAATGGAATTCATCAACCCTTGGAATGTGGAAGGTGCATTTGTATGTCCAAAACTCATGACCAAATATTTATAATGGCCTTCATGAGTTTGGAATGTTGTTTTTGGGATATCTATTTCCTTCATTCTAATTTGATGATACCCTGAATAAAGATCCAACTTTGTGAAGTAGATTGCTCCATGCAGTTCATCCAACAATTCATCAATGACGAGAATGGAAAAATTATCTTTAATAGTGATATTTTTGAGCTCTCTATAATCTGGACTCATATTCCATGAGACCTCTTTCTTGAGTACCATGACCACCGATGTAGAATAAGAACTTTGGCTAGGCCTAATAATGCTAGCTTCTAACATTTCTGCAACCATATGTTCAATTTAACTCTTTTGGGCATAAGGGTATCTATAAAGCATGATGTTAGGAGGAACACTCCTAGGAATTAGCTGAATAAAATGATCATGATTTTGAGTGTGTGGAAGACCTCTAAGAATATCTTCAAATACTTTGTAATGCTTATCAATGATCCCCTAGATATCTAGGGAAATAGATGGCTTAGATGTTTGAACATCTATTGAGCATAGTGGTACAGTTACACCTTGATTCCCCTTTTCCAATAATTTTGTCATGCCATTAGAGCTTATCACCTTACTAGCTTTCCCTGTGATACCCCTTAACTCAATTTCCTTTCCTTCCATTGAAAATTTTATGAAAAATTCTTGAAAATTAAAACCCATTGTTCCCAATGATTCTAAGCATTGGACTCCTAGTACGACATCAACACCACCCATGGGTATATAAATCATTGGACTATTCAATACACATTCCCCCATAGTAATATTGATTTTATGGAATTTTCCTCAACAATTGATAGTTCCTCCATTTGCAATCATTACTTGAAACTATGGCGCTGGATATATAAAACAATTGAGAGATTTGGATAATTTATAGTGAATGAAATGATGAGTACTACGAGAATCAATTAGGACTATTACATTTTTCTTTTTGATATATCCTTTGATCTT
>ML776877.1:2758055-2771186 GCA_009831015.1 Picea engelmannii | reverse complement strand
TATTACATTTTTCTTTTTGATATATCCTTTGATCTTGAGGGTTTAAGGAGTGCTAATTCCATCCAATGCATTACATGATATCATGGGAGTCAATTCTTCAGAAGAAATCTCTTCTACCTTTTCATTATGAGATGGTTCTTGTTCTTGTTCTTGTTCTCTTCATCTTCAAAATCTATCTGAAATAATTCCTTCTCACCACACTTGTGTCCCTTATTTTACTTGTTGTCACAATTAAAGCATAAACCTTTTTCTTTTCTTTCCTCCAATTGTTGAGGTGTCAACCTTGTAGGTTGAAGTTTTTTAGAAGAAGGAACATTATTCTCTTGATAGATGTTAGGAGTGGTACTTCTAGTAGTGATCTAGGTGGATATCGGTGTCCACCCACCTTTTCTAACTGGCTCAATATAGTTTTCTGACAATTTTGAAAATTTACTATTTTTAGCAGTTTTTAACTTTCGGGGCCATTTTGAGGGCCCAAATGAAGGTTTTTCGAGATAGAGGTCCTCAATGATAGTCAATAAATAATTGATCAGCCAAACTGAATATGCTCAACAATACCTTTCCAATGAGCTATCACACACCTAAAACGAAGATCGTATGCAAAAGTTACAACCCCAGAAATTTGATGTACTCACTTACCCAAACGGGGCCCTCATGACTTTTTGTGCTTCATCTCCTAGGGTTAGGTTTTTGGATGTATAGGGTTTTTGACATTCCTGTTTATTGTAAAAAGGCTTGTAGAGCGTCATTGTAACCATCTTCTTGTGAATGTGAGTAGCCATCACATCTCTTCTGTAACATCCCGCTCTGGCGCACTGAGAAAACTTATTCTTTGAGGAAACTTGCTCGCAAGTGATTCGGACTATTATGATATTAAAACATTTGTCCTTGATTATGATGTGTTATGATAGATGATATGATGTGGACATGTCTGACATGATGGTTGATTATGCAAGCTGACGATAGCTTGCCGACCAGACTCACATATGGAGTAAAGTGGGAGAGATGTGGACAACAACCCTGCCACAGCCTACTAGCACTCCCGCCATGGATTGAACTGTAGGTTAATTATTACCTAGTTTGAGAGGACCCATGATGCCGCGAGGGCAGACTGCGACAGTCACTCGTGATGATTCTAAGGGGCATGCAATAAGGTCGGGGCCTTATTCCTTATAAGCCCTTAGTTTCCCACAAGCTCACCTAGTAGATTGTTGACTCCAGGGATTATTGATGTCTACCAATCAGTGAAGAGGTGAGTGGCACCCTTGGACTACATAGCGCATCCTAAAGGGCACGTCGCACAAAGAAACAAAAGAGGTGAGTGGCACCCTTGGAGCATGTAGTGTGTCTTGAAGGGCACGCCATGTTGATGATGTTAAAGGAACGAACCTAGATGGCCCTAAGACGAATATATCATTAAGAAATTATAAAAAATAGAAAACAACTTCCCTAATTAAAATGTCACCTAGTTCAAAATCTAAGTCCTAAGTCTAAAACTTTGCTAAGGAAAATATTTTGTCTACCCTTAAGAAAATATCTCTAAAAAAAATAAAATGATAAAGTTTAAAAAAAATAAAAATAAAACCCACATAAGTAATAGTTGTGGACTTCTTAAACTTTGGGTAAAAAGAAGAGAGTAAGAACTTAAATAAAATCCATGGATATGAAAGGTAAAGAAGAAATTAATTATTTAACTTGTGAAAGTGCAAAAAGATATTAAATTAATAAATAAAAGGAAAACAGGTTAAATTGCACAACTGTCGTTTTTAGCTCTAATAAAAAGGGGAAAGAGGGAAATTATAAAAATTAGGAAACTAGGGAATGGAGGTAACATAAAAGGGGAAAGAGGGGAACTTATGGTAAAAAGTGGGAGGTCAACTTAGTAAAGAATCTGCATTTAACAACCTTCTAATTTTGAATTGACTTAGCATTTTCATTTTAGGGAAAGCCTTTAAAACATGTAAGGGAATCTAGGGACACCTAGGAGTAAATTTAGGAGTAACTCTAGGTGGGTGAGAGAAATAAGACAAATTAATAAATTAAAGAAATTAACTATTGGAGGAATGTGGGGGATGAATGACGCTTGTACGAAGGAGAATTTTAAAAGACTTTTTGTTTAAAACTTAAATTAAATGAGATTTAGGGAAAGATTGGAAGTTCTAAAACTCTATAAAAGAGAGGAAGGAGGAGGAAGAAAGAGAATTGACTGTTAGCGTAACATTACGCTGCCGGATTAGTGACTTGACTGATTTACTTGTGGGAGTTGGGATTTTCCATCTCGGAGAGGAGTGGTAGCTTGGCCTTGCGAGGAGATCTGGGAGCTAGATGTACCATCTGAATAGTGTGTGACCCCTTTGCGGGTCGAGGGGTTACGGGGGAAGAAGAGTACCCCTAGCATTGGCTGGGAGGTACCGCTGAGGTCTCGATGGTTGGCAAGGGGGATATCCACAGAGTGCACAGATGTCATTCGAGGCGGGCGATCAGGAAATGTTACGCTCTTCATTTCTATTGGTAGATGGTATTAGGACTTATGCTTGGATCTGCTTGCTTATTGGAAAGGTAAACTGATGTTAAATGGTATATTTTATAAAACACCATACTGAAACTCTTGAATTCATTTAATGATTTGCTAAGTTGTTTAATTCTATATAACGTAGATGAAACCCTGATTTCATTTAGCAAATGCATATTGTGGTCACTTTAAATTCTAGCCTTGCGCCTTCCTCATTTCTCTGGCAAATTTTTTGTGTTTTTATCATTGCTATAAAAAGTTATTGTGTAATGTCCTGCTGAAAAACTTGTTCTAGCATTTTGCCTTGTCATTGTGTTGCTTTAACACTCCCTTCAACAATTTCGTTTGTAAATTGTTATTGTAAATATGTTCTGGCAATTTGCCTTGTCATTGTGTTGCTGAAACACTCCTTTCGGTAATTTCATTTGTAAATTGTTACTGTAAATCTGTTCTGGCAATTTTCCTTGTCATTGTGTTGCTGTAACACTCCCTTTGGCAATTTCGTTTGTAAATTGTTACTGTAAATCTGTTCTGGCAATTTGACTTGTCATTGTGTTGTTGAAACACTCCTTTCGACAATTTCGTTTGTAAATTGTTACTGTAAATCTGTTCTGGCAATTTGCCTTGTCATTGTGTTTCTAAAACACTCCTTTCAGCAATTTTGTTTGTAAATTGTTACTGTAAATCTGTTCTAGCAATTTGCCTTGTCATTGTGTCGCTGAAACAATCCTTTCGGCAATTTCATTTGTAAATTGTTACTGTAAATTCTTTCTGGCAATGTGTTCTGGCAAATTGTTTTGTAATGGTTACTGTGAATTCGTTCTGGCAATGTGTTCCGGCAAATTCATTTTGTAATGGTTACTGCAAATTCATTCTGGAAATGTGTTATGGCAAATTCGTTTTGTAATGGTTACTGCAAGTTTCATTCTGGAAATTTGGTTTTGTAATGGTTGCTACAAATTCGTTCTAGCAATGCGTTCTGGAATATTCATTTTGTGATTGGTTACCACCCCTTTTTTTTTAATTTCTTCCTTTGCCTGTGACTGCCCTTACAGTTGTGCGTCCCAATTAGTACTGTAAATGTGAATTAACCATATCCAGAGAGTGAGATCATGAGTTGTTGGGATGGGAGTGTGTCTGTGAAATTTATTAATTATTAATTTGTTTTGGCAGTAAACCCTCACACCTTGCCATAAATTTCTAAACTAAGAGAGCATAGATCGGCCATACCTTAACGGCAGTTTGCATGGTTGAATCATGGATGATGTAATTATGATGGCAGTTTCTATGGCATAACGTAGATTTAGCATATTATTTCTGTCATTGACTGTGCAACATTAACCTTCTTCATTAATGACCTTTTTATCTTGGTTCCCTGGACACAACCATTATCCCTTGGTTGTCTTAATATGGTCATATTCTTATGATTTTAGGCAAGCTTCTTGATATACAGTTGATCAACAGGCAAGTTAATTCCTTATCTATATTATTATTATCAAAAAAATGTATAGTTGTAACTTAATAACTCAAGACCTTGTATCATTGGGAGCCTGCGAATTGCACCTTTTTACTTTAAGTTTTTTTTTTGGCCATATTAAATATGTGGTGGTTAAGTAATTATTTATGATGATGACCTCTACATTTAGTATAGTTAATTGTAGGAATTAATATGTAATTTATACAACTAATAATAAATTATTATTATAGAGGAGATGCTCATGAAATGGCTTATGTGTAGATTATCAACTACTCAACTTTAGTTAAATCATGATATATAGTATATACATTTGTACACAATTTGTAAAAGTATCTAATAATAAAGAACTCCTTGTTAAAGGTTAGATTAGTAATTAATGTTGTCAATTCTTTGATCATGCATAATACCTTGTGGTGTAGCCCAATAAATAAGTGAATGATAATACGTACCCCCTTCCACAACTTGATAAGGATTGATTTGGAAAAACAATGAAATTACTTTAAAAACTGGGTAAAAGTCCAATGTCTATTCATACTAGTAGTTATTGAACATGGATTGTATGTAATCTAGAAACAATAAAATAATCAAATGTAAATAATAAAGGGTGATGTGGAATGTGTAGAAGGACAAAATGTGGTACAACCAAATGTAATGTCTTTTAAGCTAAGTACTATCTCTTCTTTTCTAGCCTACCTTGTCATCCTTCCAGGTATTAAGAACATGCCTCATTCAGTTCTAATTAAAGATATTGCAAGCTTTTAATGAATGACTAGTTTATAATTAACAGACTAGATAGATTTTGATTAATGATTGCTTATATTTTTTTATTAAATCACGTCGAAAATTAGACTTGCTTAGTAATGTTAGTTAAATGTCAATTTAGATGATACTATGTTGTCCCTTGGAATTTAGAACTACGAATTAAATTTTGTTTAAGACTAAATTAGATCATACCTTAATGATACTCTACATTTTAGACATATTGAGTTGTTGCTCGTTTTATCGCTATTATACATGGGTGTACACATTTTTGCTTGGTCTGCTTGTGTCGGGTGGTATGTAGACACCTCCATGTTCCTTAGAAAAGTCACCAGCACTGAGACCTTAAATGGTTAAAATCAATGGGAACCTAGGCTTGAGCATTGATTATGTGTCTTGAAGGTCCTAACCATTGCAGGGTAGGATGGTTGGATAGTCAATCTTTTATTTGTCGATTGATTATCGTTCAATGCATGCAGGTACTTGATGTGTATGTTAGGTCGTCATGTTGTGTTCATCGTTGTATGTGTCTTGTTCGTCATTGGGTAGCAGCACATAGTCGAATGTGTTTATTTCCCTTGTACAAGTGCAAAGACACATTTAAAATAAAATAAAATCTTGTACTTATTATATGAGGTTCGTCGACGTAACGAGAAGGTTTGTTACATCTTTTGAGAGATAAGCTACCAACATTCTAGCGAGTCTTTCATTCCGTATTTTTATAGTCTTTGTACATTTATTTCATTAATATAAATTGTGTATATATGTGTTTATGGTTGCATCTCTGATACATTTTTCTTATATTATTGAATATCTGCAATATCTCTGTGCATTTCTTTATTATATCTCCGATCTCATTTTGTTCCGAAAATAATCCGGATCAAGTAGCCATAAACATATTTTTACTTTCAACAGTTCTCGCCACCCTGAACGGATTCTCCAATGATTTGGGTTCTCAATGGAGAAACTCATGTTGAATGTTTTCCTTCAGATTTTCTATGAATACATTAATCCGAGGCTCATTTGGAATAATTTTTACCTTTATATTCAATCTTTGAAAGTTTTCAATGTTCTTTGCAACTGAACCCTTTTTCTTGAGATTTATCAATTGAATAAAGAAGGTATTTCTCCTTGTATCCTCATAGTGTGCTATCATTTATTCCATGAAAATAGTCCAAGGGACAAGTGATTTGCGAAAAAAAAGCCATCGATACCACACAAATTGATTGGGTTATAAATATAAATAAGCAATTCATACCTTTTGTGTGTGTGGCACATCATGTAGATCAAAGAACTGCTCCATCTAAAGTATATATGTGATTTGATCCTTGCCATAAAACTTCGTCATATCAATCTTAGCAAAGGGGTTGGTCTTCAACCCAAAGTTGGAATTTCTCTAGTGTTTATTCATCTTCCTTGTGTCATCATCATGAATTTCATGGGATACATTTTCACTTTCAGGTGGCCTCTCTATTAGTAAAATTTTCAATCCTTCCATGATCTACCTTTTTAAAGCATCCATCTTAGTATCCATTATTTCCTCAAACTTAGCTTCAGTTGAATCCTTCATCTCTTGTAGTTCATATTTTCTTATTGTCTTATTTGTTAAATCATTTATGTCCCTCTGCATTTCTTAAGCTTCATCAAGAGTCAAAGTAGGACTATCTGAAGGATCATTTGGTGTAGAAGTTCCATTTTTTGGTCGCATGTTGGCCAAGTATCACTTTTAAACCTTGATTTCAAGGTGGTTCTACTAGACAATATTTATTTTGTTGTATCTCTAAAATTTTGGCCCTTCTGGGTTTGAAAACTTCCTTTTGTAGTTCTCTGATACGTCTTCTCTGCAAATCCACAGGTATGATAAAAATTGGTTGTTCCAAGTGGAATTTATTGTAACTTCCCTACACCTTGTTGTTTTTGGCCCTTCCAGGAGAGCATACTTGTAAAGCGTGCCAAGAGCACAATATCTGATATTCAATTCTGAAAATTTCACCAAAAATACTACACATTGTCCACTATCCAATGCAACTGATCTCACTTAATTTGGATACTCATTGAAGAATATATCATTATTTTACCTTGGACACTTGTTTGATACTAATTAATATGACTAGTCAACTACCCTATCTTACAGAGGGTGTATCTACAAAATTAGGATGACCCTAAAGTTGAATTTTTTATCATAGATACTTTGATAATTTCTTTGAATATCATCTGTGTTTTATGGTTTGAAACATCACAAAAAACATTTTATAGCGAAAATTATGCAATGACTAAATTCAAGATGATTCCAGAAATCTATCTTACAAAGGCTATATCTTTGAAATTATAAGGCTTCAAGAGATGAAATTTGAATCCCATGTACCTTGATATGTCTGTTAAATATCCTCCAAGGGGTTCCTTTTGAAATGTCGTAGTAAAAAGCTATAGCTAAAATTCCAAGGTGTCTTAGATGAACCAGTGAAACCCCAAGACCTTGAGCTCTGATACCAAATGTTAAGAACCAAATATCGGAATAGAATAAAAAACCTCGGAATAAGTACTCAATGCCTTGATAAAGAGATATTTTCGGATAATAAGCCTCTTCAAGAGGGAAGCTTTCTTATACATCACATAAATTTACAAATCTAAGATGATTCCAAATGAAAAGGTCTCCTTGGTATATATAGAAGACTAGGAGGTACAATTACAACTAATGGACCCAAGCTGACATAAATAAAATAACAATATTAATGTAATATTCCCCAATTAAGGGGTAATGTGACACTATTTACATCTTAACAATGTGTATGGACAAAAATTTGTGCTTTTTACTCTAGAGTGAGCAAAAATGGGAAATTAAGTCTGCTCAGAGAAATGGAAGGCCATCAAAGTAATTTGCATGGAGTGTGGCAATTTTTTCTATAACAATGGTGTACCACCTATCATCGTAAATGGCATGATGAGGACTATCCATCCATGAGTGAGTTACTTGCATTTACACTGTCTTTCATGACCTTTTCCCTTGATCAACTTCGAGTTCCATAACCATACCTTTGGGGCTATCGGAGTTCTTCAAGGATCGACATCAATGACAACCAATATTTCAACGATACTAATGATGCATGTTTTGTTTGGTATACAAATCATTTCTTTCATACATATTTGGAGAGAAGGAAACTAACAAGGGAAAAATGTGTAATATCCATATTTATGCATTACTTACATTCATTAAATTGATAAGCCATCTATCATCTCTAAAAGATCCTAATTGATTCCTTGGATGGATCATTTAAGGAGGCTTATGAGAAAACACAAACTAGTAATATAGTTCGCATTAGTCTAACCCATTTATGCACATTTAGTCCTAGCAATAATCCCAACAATGTTTTACATTATTTATATGTTCCAAGCATGGAAACCAAGAAAGAATGCAATATCAATCATTGAGTAAATACATTGGTTTCAATAATGATATCACACAAAACAATAGGGTATATCATTTCAGTGATGATATAATAAAAAATGATTTAGAGTAATCAAGGAATCATAGTGGTAATGATTTCAACAATGTAAAGCACATAAGAATTAGCTAGTAATATTCATTTTAGCAACGATATAACACAAAACAATAATGTGCATTTATTTCAGAGATAATACAATGAAAAATTATTTAAAGCAATTAATTACATTAATTCAAAAATGACATGATATAAAACAATATTTTTCATTAATCTCAATGATGATACAATAAAAATGATGTTAAATAATCAAGTAATTAATCTTAATACAGTTTCTCAAATTAAAGGTTTAAATAAAAAATTACTAGAGAATAAAAAATTATATAAAATTATGGAGGATATTTAAGGCACACAATGTAATTTATTTATTCCTTCATAGGGAAACTTCCTTAAGTTGATAAAGCTATGTGAAGTCAACCAATATTAAAATATAACTTCATTAGTTGATTTTATCCTAATGATTCATTTGTAAATCCCTCCTATATACTACAAATACATGACATTAACTTAGATTAATCAATAATTCACTATTTCTACACTCTACTATATGGTTAGATGTTGTATTTTTCTACAAATTTAATTGATGAGTATTCCATTGATTTTAGGGAAAGTATGGTGAAGGAAGTCTTCTTCCCTTAGGTTTGATCTATTTGCATACTTGTTTTATATAAAAAAATTATAATACGAAAAATTATTAAGAAGCTCACATGTAGATTGGTGGAAAGGGGTTTGATCTATTTACATATTTATTTTATATAAAATAATTATAATACAAAAAATTATTAAGAAGCCCACACGTAGATTGGTGGAAAGGTTTGTATTGTGATTAAATAACAATGCAGAATGCCAAGAAGGTGTTCATATCGGTGTTCAACAGCAACTCGCATATATCCATGCATGTTCTTTTATCAAAAGTGCCTTCCAAAGTGTCTCTATGTTCCTCTCGAGATATTTAGGAAAAAAGAATTGTACCCTTTCTACAACAACTAAAAGACCAAGGAAGGCATCCCCAAGTGCCCTAATTAGTGCAGTAAATGGATTGTTTAAGGAGACGTAAGAGTAAGAGCACCCTAATTAGTGCAGTAAATGGATTGTTTAAGGAGACGTAAGAGTAAGAGAAGATACAAAGTAATAATATATTTTTCCATAGTATAATTTATTTATAGAATTTTATTCTTAGGCATAGTCCAACGAAGTTTTGTATTATTGATATGTTTTCATCATGGAAACCAAGAAATAATGTAATATCAATCATTGAGTAGTCACATTGATTTCAACAATACTATAACACAAAACAATAAGATATCGATTTGAGTACTGATATAATAAAAAAAGATCTAGAGCAATTAGAGACTTGCAATGTTAGGTAGTTACATTGATTTCAGCAATCATATAACACAAAACAATAAGGTTTGTTTATTTTAGAGATGATATAATGAAAATTGATTTAGAGCAATTAGTTGCATTGGTTTAGTAATGACATAATGTAAAACAATATGATGCAAATTGATTTACTGATTATAAAAATGAAAAAAGATTTAGAATTAATCAATTATTTGTATTGAATTTAACACAAAACAATAAGGTGCATTGATTTCACTCGTAATACAATGAAAAATTATTCAATGCATTCCCAAAAGAAACAATACCAAGTAAATTGATATGGCACATTGATTTCAATACCCAAATAGTGTAAGTTATCAAGTCAAGTGACTTTAACAATAATACAATGGAAATAATTTCAAATTACCTATTATAAGTTAAATTTTACTAATTTGTTTGGTTGGGTATGATTCATCTATTAGTATTTGAACACTAAAACCATTATAATATTATATATATGTTAAGATATCTAGAATACATATGCAATGCATTAAAATAAAAGTTTGTGATAAAATGTAAATAGAATTATGAGAAACATATGAGATAGGAGAAAGAAACTATTAATATTGAAAATAAAAAGGGATAATTTTTTTTGTCATATTATTCATATGAAAAAATGAAATTGATCATTACTATTTATTATTCTATTATTTTATTTATTTATTGTACTTGGTAAATCCATTTTAACTAGATATCTATTATTCTCCAAAAGAATCAAATCTCTCCAAGTACAAATCTATAAAAATTAAAAACTTTAATACTTTAATTTTTTATTTTTATTTTTAATGATTACAGTTACAGACTTAAAACAACTTTGATATTCAAATCTTTGTCATTTATGGTTGATGTGAAATTTTCATCAAATTGATAGACAAAGTTATGAGAATGAAAAGAAAACAATAAATATTACACGAGGTTCTCTTTAACCAGGAAGAGAGTGGGCTAATTCGGGAGGAATTTGTCCTTCCCATTTATGTTTCCCGTCAATCCAGAAACCTGATAGATTTCCTGAACATCTGAGTTGGTTAAAAATAACTAAAACCCTAGAAAAAAATTATGAAATACATGAAACCTTAATGCATGTATTGCTGCTTAACTACCAACTTAACCTACTCCACCAGGTAGGATTGCGGGCGAGGCCCAAATAAATCCATAGACAATAGAGAACGAACAAATAAAAAAAAATGGAAATAACAGTTATGCAGTGTACTCCTTTGCAATTTTCAATATCCACTGCTGGCAATATTCCGGTGCGTACCTCTACTGCTTTACCCAGTGTTAGCAATAATACACAGAACAGTACGTCTTCAAGCAGGTGACTATCAAAAGTATCGCTGCAGCTAGCAGCGAGAGGAATTTCCACGAGCCAAATATACAGCGATTCACAAACTGCACCACGACAACTTTCCATTTTCTACTATAATATCCATTTAAATCCTTTATAATTTTGTCTAAATACGCAACATTTGTGAGACTAGCGCACTTACCCAAGCTGTTCCATCGGCTCGCAACCTCTCCGTCACTTGGGAGATGGTTACAAATAATTCCGCACTCTCTCAACAATTTCACATCTTCTCTTCGGTCGATTATACCATTCAAGAAATCTGCATATCGCCTGAAAACAAACGTACCAGGCGCTGCAGAAGCTTCGGATGCAACCAGATTTCTCAGGATTACCTCTGAGTTGGTGTCGAACTTTATTTTGGGGAGGTACAGATGGGCAGTTTTCTTGTCAAATTGTATTGTGGTGAGATCGCCATCAGTAGGAGAGAATTTGACTCCCGCAAAGTACAAATCGACCACAGATGGAATATCCAGTTCATCTCTTGAGGGCCGTATGAACTCAGAGGATGATTCTTCCACAATTTTTCTTGCGCTTTTATTGAGTAGAGGAACCAAGAGTCTCTTAAACACACTCAGAGCAAGAAGTAAGGGTAACTTCATCAGAAATTGCACAAGCCTGCAGTTCATCCCTCGCTGAACCGAGTCGGTGAGAAGTCGAGGAGAGAACTTTCCACAGCAAACTGCAGGCTTGTGTAACGGTTCACATGTCCACTGGCTCAAACGTATAGTTTTCTTCCTCAATTGGAATTGGAGTAACTGTTGACATGTCCGCTGAATACGGAGCATCGTTTTCTTCCTCAAGTTGAATTGGCTTTTGATCGATGGAAAGAGGGACGATACTGTAGTACAGCACCTCCAGCATGTCACGTCTCTAGTCTATAAGCAGATTTGAATTCTCGGGCAACTTGAAGGCGAAAGGCGATAATTGTTGGCACACCAGCCTCAGCAGGATAGAGAGTCTCTCCTCTGCCATGGCTTTAGAACCCAACTGCAACTTGAAAAGCGTTTTCTTTAGAAATAGCGTTAATTGATTTTCGAGCATCATCAAATCTCTCAAAATGGAGTTGTCGTCGGCACCAGTGCCAGTGGGATGAAAGACTGGCCCGAACTGCTGGTCGTAGGCATGGCAGCTTTGGTCAGCGTGTCTGACATAAAACTGCAAGCACTCGAGAAGGAAGACGGCGTCCAGGACCAGGATCCACGCCATGCTTTCTTCCTTATAATCGATGAACTTGTGATAGCAGATCCGTATTTGCCAGTCGTATTTTTTAAACTCCTCTCCAAGAACAGACTGAAACTTGCCTGGTCCATTAATTCTTTTGTGAAATCTGTAAGAAGCTGCCAATTTTTAGCGCTCCATATCATAGATTTCAGATTTCCAGTGGTGATAGGGGCCAATGGAAACCGACTGCGGAATGTAGGCTTCCGGCTTGTCTGCCATTAACTCTTTGGGCACATTAAACACCGACGCACGCCATTCTTTCACCTTTTGCTTTTCCTTCTGTTCTTCACATCTAGACATTCCTTAACTTGAGTAACCCAACTATCTTCATTCATCTTCACTTGAACGGCATTAGTGTTGCATTCCATGTTTTCAGGTACGAGAAAAGGAGCCACACAACAAAATAGTTAAGAAAATTTCGAAATATATCAGGAGAGTTTAGAGGCTGTTCAGCATGACATGGAATTCAATTGGTAGAAAATTATTTTCAACAAATAAAAATAATTATGAATTCTACAGTCTCTTTCAAAACTACAATATTATCTTCACTTCTTTGGCGATACATAGAATATACGCTAACATTATATTCCCATTTCCTTGGGCAATTTGATATTTTTGGATCTATATGTACAGGTACAGCAGTCACGATAGTTAAGTTGGGGGTCGCAACTTGTGCGAGACTAACATTATCTTTTTATTTTTTTACTTTACAAATATCACTTATATCAAATGAGTGTATAAGATATTTTTTTTTGTTTATGAGATATTTTTTTTTGTTTATGAGACAAGAGATCATTTTTTATTTAACTATTAACATATACATACCCTACTCACATGTAAAATTTAAATTTGTAATTTTTTAAGAGAAAACACATATTAACCATTAAACTCAATATATATATATATATATATATATATATATATATATATATAT
>ML776877.1:2733805-2758005 GCA_009831015.1 Picea engelmannii | reverse complement strand
TTATATTGAATGAAATTATGAGTACTACCAGAATCAATTATAACTATTACCTTTTTATTTTTGATATATCCTTCGATCTTGAGGGTTTAAGGAGTGTTAATTCCATCCAATGCATTACATGATATCATGGGAGTCAACACCTCAGAAGAAATCTCTTCTACATTTTCATCTTGAGATGGTTCTTGTTCTTGTTCTTGTTCTTCTTTCTCCTCACAATCTATCTGGAATAATTCCTTCTCACCACACTTGTGTCCCTTACTGTACTTGTTGTCACAATTAAAGCATAAACCTTTTTTTTTTCTTTCCTCCAATTGTTGAGGTGTCAACCTTGTAGGTTGAGGTTTTTTAGAAGAAAGAACATTATTCTCTTGATAGATGTTAGGATTGGTACTTCTAGTAGTGATCTAGGTGGATATCGGTGGCCACCCACCTTTTCCTACTGGCTTAAAATAGTTTTCTCGCAATTTTGGCAATTTACTATGTTTAGCATTTTTTAACTTCCCGGGCCATTTTGAGGGCCCAAATTAGTATTTTTAGAGATAGAGGTCCTCAATGATAGTCAAAGGAATAATTGATCTCCCAAAATGAATATTATCGACAATACCTTTGCAATGAGCTATCACACGCCTAAAACAAAGATCGTATGCAAAAGTTACGACCCCGTGAAGTTGATGTACTCACTTACCCAAACGGGGCCCACGTGACTTTTGACGCTTCATATCCTAGGGTTAGGTTTTTGGATGTCTAGGGTTTTTTGCATTCCTTTTTATTGTAAAAATTCCTTCGGAGCCTCATTGTAACCATCTTCTTGCAAATGCTTATTGTAAAAATGCCTTCAGAGCCTCAAACTTAGCTTCTATTGAATCCATCATCCCTTGTAGTTCACATTTTTTTATTGTCTTCCTTTGTAAATCACTTATGTCCCTGTGCATTTCTTAACCTTCATCAAGAGTCCAAGTAGGACTATCTAAAGGATTATTTGGTGTAGAAGTTCCCTTTTTTGGCGACATGTTGGCCAAGTATCACTTTTAAACCTAGATTTCAAGGTGGTTCAGCTAGACAATATTTCTTTTGTTGTATCTCTAAAATTTTGGCCCTTATGGGTCTGAAAACTTCGTTTTGTAGTTCTCTGATACGTCTTCTCTGCAAATCCACAAGTCTAATAAAAATTGGATGTTCCAAGTGGAAGTTATGGTAACTTCCCCACACCTTGTTGTTTTTGGCCCTTCCTGGAGAGCATACTTGTAAAGCGTGCCAAGAGCACAATATCTGATATTTGATTTTGAAAATTTCACCAAAAATACTACACACTGTCCACTATCCAATGCAACTGATCTCACTTAATTTAGATACTCATTGAAGAATATATCATTATTTTACTTGAGACACTTGTTTGACACTAATTAATATGACTGGTCAACTACCCTATCTTACACAGTGTGTATCTATAAAATTAGGATGACCCAAAAGTTGAAATTTTTATCACAGATACCTTGATAATTTTTCTATGAATATCCTCCACATTTTATGGCTTGAAACATCATTAAATTCAAGATGATTCAAGAACTGTATCTTACAAAGGCTATATCTCTGAAATTATAAGGCTTCATGAGATGAAATTTGAATCCCATGTACCTTGATATGTCTGTTTAATATCCTCCAATGGGTTCCTTTTGAAACGTCGTAGTAAAAATTTATAGCTAAAATTCCAAGGTGTATCAGATGAAGCAATGAAACCCCAAGACCTTGATCTCTAATACCAAATGTTAAAAACCAAATATCAAAAGAGCATAAAAAACCTCAGAATAAGTACTC
This sequence comes from Picea engelmannii, assembly GCA_009831015.1. Classification (NCBI taxonomy): domain Eukaryota; kingdom Viridiplantae; phylum Streptophyta; class Pinopsida; order Pinales; family Pinaceae; genus Picea; species Picea engelmannii. Next base: position 2,756,190 of record ML776877.1, on the reverse strand, counting down.
AATGCCTTGAAAAAGAGAGAATTTCAGATAATAAGCCTCTTTGAGAGGGAAACTTTCTTATGCATCACATAAATTTACACATACAAGATGGTTCCAAATGAAAAGGTATGCTTGGTATATATAGGAGACTAGAAGGTACAATTACAACTAATGGACCCAAGCCAACATAAATAAAATAACACTATTAATGTAATATTCCCCAATTAAGGGGTAATGTGCCACTATTTAGGTCTTGACAATGTGTATGGACAAAAAATTGTATTTTTTATTCTAGAGTGAGAAAAAATGGGAAATTAAGTCTATTGAGAGAAATGGAAGGCCATCAAAGTAATATGCACGGAATGTAGAAATTTTTTCTATAACAATGGTGTACCACCTATTATCGTAAATGGCATGATGAGGACTATCCATCCATGAGTGAGTTACTTGCATTTACATTGTCCTTCATGACCTTTTTCCTTGATCAACTTTGAGTTCCGTAACCATACCTTTGGGGCTACCATACTTCTTCAAGGGTCGACATCAATAAAAACCAATATTTCAACGATACTAACGATGCATCTTTTGTTTGGTATACAAATCCTTTATTGCATACATATTTGGAGTGAAGGAAGCTAACAAGTGAAAAATGTGTAATATCCATATTTATGCATTGCTTACATCCATTAAATTGATAAGCGATCTATCATATCTAAAAGATCCTAATTGATTCCTTGGATGGATCATTTAAGGAGGCTTATGAGAAAACACAAACTAGTAATATAGTTTGCAATAGTCTAACCCAATTATGTACATTTAGTCCTAGGCATAATCCCAACAATGTTTTACACAATTTATATGTTCCATGATGGAAACCAAGAAAAAATGCAATATCAATCATTGAGTAGATACATTGATTTCGATAATGATATCACACAAAACAATAGGGTATATCATTTCAATGATGATATAATAAAAAATGATTGAGAGTAATCAATGAATCATAGTGGTAATGATTTCAACAATGATAAAGCACCTAAGAATTAGCTAGTAACATTCCTTTTAGCAACGATATAACACAAAACAATAAGGTGCATTTATTTCAGAGATGATACAATGAAAAATTATTTAGAGCAATTAATTACATTGATTCAAAAATGACATAATATAAAACAATATTTTGCATTAATCTCAATGATGATACAATAAAAATGATGTAAAATAATCAAGTAATTAATCTTAATACAGTTACTCAAATTAAAGGTTTAAATAAAAAATTACTAAAAAATAAAAAATTGTATAAAACTATGGAGGATGTTTAATGCAAACAATGTAATTTATTTATTTATTCCCTCCTAGGGAAACTTCCTTAAGTTGATGAAGCTCTGTGAAGTCAACCAATATTGAAATATAACTTTATTGAAATATAACTTTATTAGTTGATTTTATCCTAATGATTCATTTGTAGATCTAAATACATGACATTAACTTACATTAATCAATCATTCACTACTTCTACACTCTACTATATGGTTAGATGTTGTATTTTTTTACTAATTTAATTGATGAGTACTCCATTGATTTTAGGGAAAGTATAGTGAAGGAAGTCTTCTTCCCTTAGGTTTGATCTATTTGCATACTTCTTTATATAAAAAAAATTATAATCCCAAAAACTTATTAAGAAGCCCACACGTAGATTGGTGGAAAGGGGTTTGATCTACTTACATACTTATTTTATATAAAATAATTATAGTACAAAAAATTATTAAGAATCCCACACGTAGATTGGTGGAAAGGCTTGTGTTGTGATTAAATAATAATGTAGAATGCCAAGAAGGTTTTCATATCGGTGTTCAACAACAACTCGCATAAATCCATGGATGTTCTTTTATCAAAAGTGCCTTGCAAAGTGTCTCAATGTTCCTCTTGAGATATTTAGGAAAAACGAATTGTACCCTTTCTACAACAACTAGAAGACCAAGTAAGGCATCCCCAAGTGCCCTAATTAGTGCATTAGATGGATTGTTTAAGAAGACATAAGAGCAGATACAAAGTAATAATATAATTTTCCATAGTATAATTTATTTGTAGAATTTTATTCCTAGGCATAGACCAACGAAGTTTTGTATTATTGATATGTTCTCATCATGGAAACCAAGAAATAATGTAATATCAATCATTGAGTAGTCACATTGATTTCATCAATGTTATAACATAAAACACTAAGATATGAACACAAAACAATAACATATCAATTTCAGTAATGATATAATAAAAAAAGATCGAGAACAATTAGAGAATTGCAATGTTAAGTAGTTACATTGATTTCAGCAATTATATAACACAAAACAATAAGGTTTGTTTATTTTAGAGATGATATAGTGAAAAATGATTTAGAGCAATTAGTTGCATTGGTTCAGTAATGACATAATGTAAAACAATATGATGCAAATTGATTTAGTGATTATAAAAATGAAAAATGATTTAGAATTAATCAAGTATTTGTATTGATTTTAACACAAAACAATAAGGTGCATTTATTTCACTGGTAATACAATGAAAAATTATTCAATGCATTCCCAAAAGAAACGATACCAAGTAAATTGATCTGGTACATTGATTTCAATACCCAAATAGTGTTTTGAACACCCAAATAGTGTAAGTTATCAAGTCAAGTGACTTTAACAATAACAGAATGGAAATAATTTCAAGTTACCTATTATAAGTTGAATTTAACTAATTTGTTTGGTTGGGTATGATTCATCTATTAGTATTTGCACACTAAAATCATTATAATATTATGCAATGCATTAAAATAAAAGTATGCAATAAAATGTAAATAGAATTATGAGAAACATATGAGATTGGAGAAATAAACTATTAATATTGGAAATAAAAAGAGACATTTTTTTTCCTCATATTATCTAGATGAAAAACTGAAATTGATCATTACTATTTATTGTGGGCAAGGCCGAAATAAATCCATAGACAATAGAGAACAAAAAAATAAAAAATAATGGAAATAATAGTTATGCAGTGTACTCCTTTGCAATTTTCAATATCCATTGCTGGCATTATTCTGGTGCGTACCTCTACCGCTTTACCCAGTGTCCGCAGTAATAGACTGAACAATGCGTCTTCAAGCAAGTGACTATCAAAAGTGTTGTTGTAGCTAGCAGCAAGAGGAATTTCCACAAGCCAAATGTACAACGATTCACAAACTGCACCATGACAACTTTCCATTTTCTACTATAATATCCATTTAAATACTTTATAATTTTGTCTAAATATTGTAACATCCTGCTCTGGTGCACTGAGTGAACTTATTCTTTGGGGACACTTGCTCGCAAATGGTCCATATTATTATGCTATTAAAACTTTTGATTTTGATTTAGGAATTGGGTTGATGACATGTTGTTTTACTGCATTTACATAGATAGGTTCTATTGACTCGTTTTATTGAGTGTGCAGGATTTTGGACCTTGAGGATACAGAGGCATCGATGGAACTCCTTGGACTCTGGATCGAGTCAGGGAGTGTATCATTGGGGTTTGATTGTTTTACTGTGATATTTGTGCATCTGATTAAGATGGTATGATATGGATATGTTCTGACATGGTTTTTTGATGATGCAGGTTGACGATAGCTTGCTGACCAAACTCACATATGGAGTAAATGGATCATGCACAACTACCATAGATGTTGAGGTAGAGGTGTGGACAACAACCCTACCACAGGATACTAGTACTCCTTCCGTGGCTCTAATTGTAGGTTAATGATTACGTAGTTCGAGAGGACCCACAATGTCGCGAGGGCAGACTGCGACAGTCGCTCACGATGATTCTAAGGGGTGTGCAATAAGGCAGGGGACTTATTCCTTAGGGGCCCTTAGACTCCCACAAGTTCACCTAGTGGAGTATTGACTCCAGGGGTTATTGATGTCTACCAAGTCAGTTAAGAGGCGAGTGGCACCCTTGGAGCATGTGGTGTGTCCTGACAGGCATGTCACGCAAGAATAATGGAGAGTGGCAAGTGGCACCCTTGGAGCACATAGTGTGTCTTGAAGGACACATCATGCAAGGGAATAGATGAGGCGAGTGGCACCCTTGGAGCACCTAGTGCATCCTGAAGGGCATGTCGCATTGTTGATGATAGAGGAATGAACCTAGATGGCCTTAGGATGATTAATGTGTTAAGTATTTTTAAAACAATTTCCCTAATTAAATGTCGCCTAGTATGAAATCTAAGGTCTAAGTCTAAATGATGCTAGTGGTGAACTTTTATCTCTCTATAAGAAATAATAATAATAATAATAATAATACAAATAAATAAAAAAACACATGAGTAATAATTATGATCTTCATTAAATCTTGTAACATGAAGGGTGTAATAAATAAATTGTTTCGAAAAAAAAAAAACTTTTGGATTAAGATTTAAAAAGGGAATTAATTGTTTTATTACCTTAATAAATTAAAATATACTAACAAAGTAAGAAAGGGAAAAAGGGCTAATTTCCACAACTACCTTTTGAGTTCTAAGTAAAAAGGGGAAAGAGGGAAAATTCAAAATTTTAGGAAACTAGGAAAAGAGGTAAACATGAAAAGGGAAAAAGGGGAACTTAAGGGAAAAAGCAGAAAGTCAACTTAGTAAAGAATCTACCATTTAAGGGCCTTCTAATTTAAACTGAACTAGTCTTGCCGTGTTGATTGTGACCATTCGTGGATGTTTAGCCTTCGTCCCTAGCTCACCAGTCCTCGCCTGAGCAGTCGGCCAGGAGCCTGATCTACGGTCGTTGCCTTAGCGTTAAAAGACCTATGGATCTCAACACCCTGCCTTTCTATGCGAGGATGATGAGCGAAAAACGAACTTATTAGCCATCTACCCTGTTGTTTTCCTTGGCTGATTGCTGGTTTTTCACCTTGATGCATTTGATTACCCCTTCCATTTAATGGTTGATGACGAAGATTTGTTAACCTCTACCCCCTTTTTTTTGGATGATTGACGACCGCATTTTTAACGTTTATCCCAACGAATTTACTGTGTGGTTTTGTGTACAGGGTTGCCATTCACTCTGCGATTCTACCTCATGTTTTTACACCTATGGATTGTGAATTCCTCATGTTTTTACACCTCTGGACTGTGGTTTTATCTCTGTATCTTAATATATTTTAGGATGAAATTGGATCGCTTATTTTCCCACTCAATGACAATTTATAAACTTATTTGGACTGACTTGAATGTTTATTACATAGCGAATTCTACAGAGTGTGTTACAATGACCTCTTTATAATTAATTATTTTGTATTATCCCCTTCAACTCGATAGCCATTTTGTTGTTAAGACATCGAGAATGTTTATTACTTTGTTAGTGTGGTAATATAGTTATTATTGTGCCTTCGATATATTTAAATCTCCACAGATGTAGATTGGGTTGGGACAACGATCTGTATTTATATAGTGGACCAACAATTTATTTCTGTATAGTTGAAAGCAATGGAAGTAAATGTGTTTATATTATGAGAGTGAGAATGAAATTTCAATACTGAAGGCTTGTAATTATATCTTTCCAGTAGTGTTACAGAAGATTAAATTTAGTTTTAAAGAGAGAGAAAACCTATATATCCTGCTTATATTTGTTGCCATAGCACCTCACCCGATATTTACCACTCAGGAACGTTCTAATTTTTAGGAAAAGAATTATTAATTAGAGTCGTTATCTTTTTGATGCATTCAATTATGAAGCCAATTCATCTTCATAGATCGCCTTTTTTTTTTTTTGGTCAAGCGATTGTAAAATCCGAAGGCCAGCCCCTCGATTGACACTTGTGATCTGTTTGTGACCTTCAACACATGGTTTCAGGATACCTACACGTTATACCTGGAGGGATTGCATTATTTTCTTCTTTTATGCCTTTAAACGACCAACTGAAGTGGTTGATAACGCCCACATTTTTGCCTTTAAATCTATTGTCTAAGTTGCTTATAAAGCCCATGTTTTTGCCTTTAAAGATATTGTCTAAGTTTCCAGATTGCCCATGATTTTGGATTTTTACTAGAGTGCCTGAACCTGCTCTAAACGCCCTTGATTCTAACATTTAAATTGTGGTTGAGTTGTTGTTATGACCATGATTTCATCTTATTGCTTGGTATTCCTTTAATCACTCGTGGCCTACATTTTTCACTTATGCACATTATCATTTAAATAATCTCTCAGAGATTAATTATTTAATTAGACCTAAATACACAATAACTATGGTAAATCCATAGTTATTCGGTGGAGCTTATCAGGGTATCAGATTGTAATTATCTGGTTGTGTTTGGTGGCTGGTTGAGTTGCCATATTAAGTGATTAACCCTTTGGTGTTCGCCTCGGATGTGTTCCTTTAATGATGGCGATTGTTGAATGCCTTTCCTCCTTTAACACACTTGACAATGAAGAGATGTCTATGACAGTTATGACTTTATCACTAACTATGTACGTCCTTGGCCAATAAGAATTTTAATGACATCAACCCCATTTTACTTGACTGGAATAGCAATGACCAATTAGAGAAACAACCTTAGATAGAATTAAATTGTTTTGACAGCCTTTAACTATTCAGAACAGTTTGGTCCTCTCACTGTAATCTTGTTTAAACTGATTTATCAATTAGAATGGAATGGTGGTGTTGTATTTGTATTTCCATAATAACTAGGCTAAAATAAAGTAGTACTGTAAATTTTTCCCATGTTATATATTGATTAAATGTCATAGTTCCAAGGTAATACTCTCATAGTTGTAATGATTAAATGTTGTTTTATCCTTCAATCAAACATTATGTTATTATATCCAGTTTTAAATGCCCAGCATATGACCCTTCATTTTAGGTAGCGATCAATTAGTGGAATGGTCATTATAGTGATTAAATGATATGTGTGTAATCAATAGATTGTATTTTTCATCTTGGTTAAATGCCTAGGCTCTCATCATTTAGTGGTATGACTAGTTATGCTGATTAAATGCCTTATAGTAGATTTGTTAATGTCTTACGGGTCTTTCCAACTACGTCTGAACTTAAGATTATTTTGTTGGTATGTTGATGACCCAACTATGTATAGGCTACTCCCTTGACATGTGTTTCTAATGTTTATTTTGAATGTAATCCTAGACCGGTTAGACTGGGTGATTGGTGGGGTCACAGAAGATGTCGTGTGGACCATTGCCATCCCTTTCCTTTGCCCTTTGGTGTCTCTCAACCTGGTGTGGGGAGGGTAGTCTCCCAATTAGTATTTGATCCCTAGTGCATCGAAGATTTCTTGAGTCTTGGCCCCTTTTGTTGTGCACATGGGTTACTGTTGCGCCTCTCTTCTGGGAATGACATGGTTCCTGATGAGGGTATTATGGCACACATTATGGGTTAACAGTGAATGATATCTTGGTAGGAGTAAGAAACTACCGGTGAGGGTGGTTGAGCATCGTATGTTGACGTAGCACAAGGGTTGATGCCTCAGGTGTTGGTTCACGCAACTTGAGGTTTTAGTCTTGTTCTTCAATGTTGTTATGGCAGGAAGGGAAGTTGTCCCTTAAACTTGTAGGCATGCCTTGTTGCATCATACGGTTGGTCGTTACTCCTAGTTTTCTATGCATGTTGCCTGGTTTCTCTTGTTTTTGTGTGTGGTATCGCAGTTGCATACTTACCAAGGAATACGTGCTTCTCTTCGTTGTCAATGGTGTGGGTAAAATTTTGTCGTCGTCGCCTTCTTGCCTCTTAACTCCTGAAAAAAATAAAAAAAATTTGCTTTGCTCATTATCGTAACGATGGGGTCGCTACATATGGCATCAGAGCGGGTTCAACCTTGTGGTTGTGGATCGCCAGGCTTTCCATTGCAGTAAACCCGTGAGTATTAACCCTTGTGTTAAGTAAAAACCTTATCGTGTCCTCATGGATATCACGTTTAGAGGGCGCCCCTGAGGGTCCACAATGCGCAATAGCTAGTAACGATAGCACCCTCCTCGATCACAAGAGAAATGAGTTCTAGTGTACATGAATATCACGGACGGTGGTGTCATCGAATCATAGTGGTAGAGCAAGGTGTGTGCTTCACACTTCGTGTTTATGACTTCCAACATGAAGGTCCATAGGGTGGTATTTCCACTAAAGGGGAGTATTATTTTATTTCAGAAGACGCTCCTGCCCCTTTTGAACTTTCCCATTGGCAATGTGTCATGGGAACTATTCGAGGGACGGTTGTAGGAGAGGTATATTTTTGAGGAATTCATTGAGCGTCAACTCAATGAGTTCGATGCCTTGAGACAAGGCAGTCGCACGATGCTCTAGTGTGAGGCCCATTTTAAAGTTGTTTCAGTATGCTTCACATCAAATTGCCCAAAACTTAAGGTCAAGGAGTTTAAGTTGGGCCCTATGATATAATTCATCGGCTTCTTTGAGTACCTGGATTACTGGACCAAAGAAGGTGTGTTGCATTGTGGGGTGCCCCATTACCAACATTCCTACCCAGAGGAAAGGGTCGGTGCTTCTGGATCAGTCAGACCCACTTCCGTGGGAATTTTGGGCCAGGCCCATCGAATTCATGCAGGGGTACATAACCTCTAGGTAGAGAATTAGTCGACTATGCTCGAGACGACAGGTACCATCACTGTCCAGACCCTTAGTATTTTGATAGATCCCGGTTCTACCGAGAGTTTCATTTCTAGTACAACACTAAAAAGGATTAAGGTAAAGGCAGTCGAACAAGGCTATATCCTTAACTTGGGAGAGTTTGTCACAAGGGCCAACCTGTATGTCATGATCTTAGGATCTTATGATGTCATAATTGGTATGGACTGGATGGAATCACATGAGTCGATACTCTACTATAGGATGAAATGGTTAAGATTGTTCAATGACGAGGGACAGAGACGTGTGATTGTAGGACAGAACTAGGGATTTTTCTTGAGGTTCATCTCTTCCTTACAGCTACGGAAGAGCATGCACAAGGGGTGCAAGCTTTATGCAATCCTTGTGTTAAACCAGAAGGGAGTAGAGAAAGGTTTGGAGAACCTCCCAGTGGTGTGAGAGTTTGCAGATGTGTTTCTGGAGGAGTTACCTGGGATGTCGCTGAAGAGGGAATTGGAGTTTACCATAGACCTAAAACTGAGGATTGAACCGATAGCAAGAACGCCTTAATGGATGTCGACCCCGTAGTTACAAGAGTTGAAAATGCAACTGAAGGAGTTGTTAGACCTGGGACTGATATTTCCTAGTGTGTCACCGTGGGGTGCACCTGTTATTTTCATACGAAAGAAGGATGGGTCATGGAGGCTCTGCATTGACTACCATCAATTGAACTAGGCCATGATCAAGAATCAATATCCGTTACCAAGGATTGATGATTTGTTTGATCAAATGAAGGGCACAATGATGTTCTCCAAGATCGATTTGCAATCAGACTATCAGCAGTTACAGATCAAGGAGGATGACATCCATAAGACCGCCTTTAAGACATGCTTTGGACATTACGAGTTTACTATTTTACCATTTGGACTGAAAAATGCCCCAGGGGTATTTATGAGTTTGATGAATGGGGTGTTCCGCAAGTACTTGGACACGTTCATCCAAGTATTCATTGACGATATTTTGATCTACTCTCAGATGACGGGGGAGCATGACGAGCACTTGCCCTTGGTACTACAGTGTCTGCGAGAGCACAAATTGTATGGGAAGTTGTCCAAATGCTCTTTTTATCAATCAAAGATTCACTACTTAGGGCATGTTATCTCTGGCAAAGGCATCACCATGGATCCAGCCAAGGTCGAGGCTATCATGGAATCACATAAAAGGAATAGTGAACCAAGTGGTATATGCTTAAGTCAGAGACCATGCACCTTTTCGATGCTGCCTCTTCAGACAAATCTACATGAAAATATTCTAACTTTATAGCATGGTGATACTGGTATGAAGAGGTCAAAGGTTTTATCGGACAAAACAAAATGATGGTACCATGATTTGAAGGATTTTCATTTGATAGCAATGGTTCATTAAGGTTTAAAAATCGGATCTACGTACAGTTGAACGACAAGTTGAGGATGTTGATACTAAGCGAGGCTCATAGAGCAGTTTTCCTGGCTCACCCAGGAATCATGAAGATGAGGGAAAACCTTAAACCCACATTCTTCTGGAAGGGAATGAAGGCAGACATAGTCAACTATGTGGCTATATGTCTAGAATGTCAGCAGGTAAAGGCAATTAATAGACACCCAACATGATTACTACAACCACATGCTATTTCGAAATCGAAATGGCAGGTTATTTCGATGGATTTTATTGTTGAATTGTCATTGACGGAAAGGAGACATGACTCGATTTTTGTAGTAGTAGACACTATGACGAAGAGTGCTCACTTCCTATGCGTATGACGTATCAGGCACTTGACATAGCTAGATTTTTCATCAGTCATATTGTGAGGTTGCATGGCATGCCTAAGAGGATTATATTCGATCGAGGATCGGTGTTTAATGGACGATCTTGGATGAGTTTCCAAGAGGCCTTGGGAACCCAACTTAACTTTAGTACTGCGTATCAATTGGAGACTGATGAGTAGACCAAATGAATGAACCAGACCTTGGAGGACATGTTGTGCATGTACGTGATGGACCAACAAAAGCATTGGGAAGCATTCTTGCCACTGGTGGAGTTCTCTTATAACAATAGTTACCAGAGCACCATTAAGATGGTACCTTTCGAGTTTCTTTACAGGCGACCGTGTTAGGCACCTTTGATTTAGGATGAGCTTGCAGATAGGGTCCAGGTGGGACTGGAAGCAATCCAAGAATTGGAATATTAAATGAAAACTTTAATACAAACAATCAAGGAAGCGCGGGATTGACAGAAAAATTACGATGATGCATGTCATGTCGACCATAGTTACATTGTGGCGATCGAGTCTTTTTATAGCTGAAACAACATAAGAGTTTGATCTAGGTTAGAAAAAGGGGCTAAACTATATCCTAGGTTTGTGGGATCCTATGATATTTTGGAAAAGAGAGGCCTATGGACTGATGACTAGCCTTGCCCGATTCTTGAGGTGTATTCATGATGTATTTAACGTCTCTATTGAGTCTTTATGATTAGTGATCCTTCACATGATTTGACTTGATCACCTTGCAGGTGCCAGAAGAGGTTGCACTCAAAGCTAAGCCGGTCCACATCTTAGATCATCGTGTTCGACAGCTACAACGTCGAACGATAGATCAAGCGAAGGTCCAGTGGGAAAATTATAGTGTGCACTCGGCGACCTGGGAGGACACATATGATATGCGCCAGCAGTTTCCATTTTTGTTTGATAGATAAACATATGATACTGTGATACACTTTATTCAGCATTTACAATGTGAAACTTCAGGATGAAGTTTAGACCAAGAGGGGGTGTATGTAATGTCCCCCTCTACCGCACTCAATGAACTTATTCTTTGAGGACACTTGCTCGCAAGTGATTCAGATTATTATGCTATTAGAACTTATGATTTTGATTATGAGGCATTGGGTTGATGACATATTGTTTTATTGCATTAACATAGACAGGTTCTATTGAATTGGTTTACTAAGTGTGCAGGATTTTGGACCTTGAGGATGCAGAGGCATCGATGGAACCCCTTGGACTCTAGATCGAGTCAGGGAGTGTAAGATTGGCGTTTGATTGTTTTACTGTGATGTTAGTGCATCTAATTAAGATGGTATGATATGGATATGTTCTGACATGATTTTTTGATGATGCAGGCTGATGATAGCTTGTCGACCAGACTTGCATATGGAGTAAATAGGTCATGCACGACTACCAGAGATGTTGAGGGAGAGGTGTGGATAGAAACCCTGCCACAGCCTACTAGCACTCCCATTGTCACTTGAATTGTAGGTTAACAATTACCTAGTTTGAGAGGACCAACGATGCCATGAGGGCAGACTGCGACAATTGCTCACGATGATTCTAAGGGGTGAACAATAAGGTGGGGTCATTATTCCTTAGAGTCCATTAGTAATCCACAAGTTCACCTAGCAGAGTATTGACTTCAGGGGTTATTGATGTCTATGAAGTCAATCAAGATGCAAGTGGCACCCTTGGAGCATGTGGTGCTTCTTGAAGGGCACGTCATGCAAGAAAAATGGAGAGTGTTGTGTGACACCCTCGGAGAACGTAGTGCATCCTGAAGGGCACGTCTTATTGTTGATGATAGAGGAATTAATCTAGATGGCCTTAGGATGATTAACATGTTAAGTATTTTTAAAACAATTTTCCTAATTAAATGTCGCCCAGTACAAAATCTAAGGTTTAAGTATAAACGATGCTAGTGGTAAAATTTTATCTGTCTATAAGAAATAATAATAATAATAATACAAATAAAAAAAAAAACACATCACATGAAGGGTGTAATAAATAAATTGTTTTGAAAACAAAAAAAAATTTGGATTAAGATTTTAAAAGGGAGTTAATTGTTTTATTACCTTAATAAATTAAAATATACTAATTGAGTAAGAAAGGGAAAAAGGGTTAATTCGACACCTGCCTTTTGAGTTCTAAGTAAAAAGGGGAAAGACGGAAAATTCAAACTTTTAGGAAACTAGGAAAAGAGGTAAACATGAAAAGAGAAAAAGGGGAACTTAAGGGAAAAAGAGGAAAGTCAACTTAGTAAAGAATCTACCATTTAAGAGACTTCTAATTTAAATTGAACTAGCCATTTAATAAAAATGAATATTATAAAAAGGAAACTTAAGGAGGTACCAATGAAGTCTCTCCGGTCAGCAAGAAGGAGTTGCACGGAGCATGCGAACATCATCCAGAGTGGGTGATCAGGCAACGGTACACTCTTTTCATTTGCATATGATAGATTATATTAGGACTTATGATTTTATCTATGTATTTAATGGAGAAGTAAACCGACTTTCTTTTCAAATTTGATGACTGAAACCTTTGTTAGCCTAGCTCGATGATTGTTGACTCCCATGGACTCTGTTTTCCAGCATGTCTTGACCACCTTGCTGTGTTGATTTTGACCTTCGTGGCTATTTAGGCTTCATCCCTAGCTCACCATTCCTCGCCTGAGCAATCGGCCAAGAGCCTGATCTATGGTCGTCTCCTTAGCGTTAAAAGACCTATGGATCTCAACGCCCTACTTTTCTGTGCGAGGATGATGAGCAAAGGATGAACCTATTAACCATGTACCCTGTTTTTGTCCTTGGTTGATTGTTGGTTTTGCACCTTGATGTGTTTCATTACCCCTGCCATTTAATGGTTGATGACAAAGTTTTGTTAACCTCGGCCCCCTTTTTTTTGGATGATTGACGGTTGCATTTTTAACGTTTATCCCAACAAATTTACTATGTGGTTTTGTGTACCAGGTTGCCATTCACTTTGCGATTCTACCTCACATTTGTACACCACTCGATTGTGGTTTCCTCACATTTTTACACCTCTGGACTGTGGTTTTATCTCCGTATCTTAATATATTTTCAGATGAAAGTGGCTTGCTTATTTGCCCACTCAATGACAGTTTATAAATTTATTCAGACTAAGTTGAATGTTTATTACACAGTGAATTCTATAGAGTGTGTGACAGCGGCCTCTTTATAATTAATTATTTTGTATTATCCCCTTCAACTCGACAGCCATTTTGTTGTTAATACATCGAGAATGCTTATTACTTTGTTACTATGGTAATATAGTTATTATTCTGCCTTCGATATATTTAAAGCTCCACGGATGTAGATTTTTTTTTGTTTGTTAATTGGTCTGGACCTTCTTGGCATTGGGATTAACCTTTGGCTTGAGAAACCACGACTCAGGGGCATCTAAGCCGTCAAAATCACTCAGGGATCGCACCCAGCCTGAGCCACACCAACCTTTAACATGGTTGTATTTTTTGTCCCCACAGGTTTCTAACCGGTGACTTTTCAACACAGAGTGGCTTAACAATACACTCCATCACCAAATGTCCTACACCTCAGGAACCTCCATGGATGTAGATTGGGTTGGGACAATGATCTGTATTTATATAGTGGACCAACGATTTATTTTTGTATAGTTGAAAACAATGAAAGTAAATGTGTTTATATTATGAGAGTGAGAATAAAATTTCAATACTAAACGCTTGTAATTATCATAGATGATTTTAGGGGTGAAATTTCGCTCATGGGCAAAATTTAGGGGCATCCAATTTTTTATTGGGTGAATTTTTTGTATTAAAGTAATTTTTTAAAACTTATATCATTAGCCCATAATTTATTTCAGGAGAAAAATCGTGTACAGTGTTGGCCCTTGTTTTTAGGAGAGATAGAGGAAAAGAAATTATATTTCGCCCCTGAAATTTGGAGGGACAAGCTTCCATTAGCCAAATTTCTAGAAGTATGGGAATTTCTTATATCTTCTTCTCCCTGCCATTTGGTAAAATCAGGGTTTATGGTTTAATTCGCCCAGATTTTGTGGTATGGGTGCTGGGTATCCACATTTTGGCCCTCCTGCTTGGTATAAATTGTATGGAATCTGCCCAGGGTTAAAATCATTTCTTTATTACTTGTCCGATTCGTTTGTGAGAACTACAGAGTTTACTATCTAGTGACCATCCAGAAAATATCTAAATCACCAAGGCCCGGTTTACATATATTGAATTTTCGTGTTTATTTCCCCTCAACAGAACGGAAAGAGGGCAAGAGATGCTAGTGGTGGAGCTTCCTGTTCAGAGCAAAATTTGTTATAGTTATTATCCTGGTGGTCCATGGAGCTGCTTGTTCAGAGCAGAAGAAACTCGGAAGGTGCCGCGCGAGGCTTTGGTGGTGAATAATTACTATGGTTTCAACTTTGCAAATGTCTTGATAGGTATTTACTAGTTACCTGGTCTTTCATCTTTAAATTCCTTAAAGATATTTATTTAAATTGTAGGACAAAAACTGCAAACTTGGAACCAAATTTGTTTTGTCACAAGGGTGTGTATTTTCACGTTTTTTTATTTTGTTTATACTTATGTTTTTTTATTTGGATCCCCATTCCATTTCCCTATCGTGTGCACCCAATCTCCAACCAAGCTTTCATCCTTTTTCCAATCAGATTGCACCCAACAACTTTTCTATCTATCTGTATTTGTACATGTTTTTTTATTTTGTTTATACTTATGTTTTTTTATTTGGATCCCCACTCCATTTCCCTGTTGTGTGCACCTAATATCCAGTCAATCTTTCATCCTTTTTCCAATCAGATTTCACCCAATGAACTTTTCCAACTATCTGTATTTGTAAGGTAAGAAAATTGTTAGCAAGTTTTAATACAAAATTACCAGTCCAATACAAATAAATCCTAAATGAAATACAATCATAAAACACATGTAACATTCAATGAAGATAGACACAACGAAACTGCCTAACCCATATTCTCAAAAAATGCAATAAAATGATGACCCTGACATTAATTAGCTAAAGCTATCAGCAGAATTATATAATGAATATGATCAATCACAAATCAGTTATCTAATATTCTGGACCAAAAGTTGACTTCCAGGCTAGGGAGAAATCTCAAGGTCAGCTTGAAAAACCATTGAATGCCAGGTTGGTAGAAGTTGGGGAATTTATCCAGCCTGGCGCAAGGCCCTTCACAGGCATAAATTTTTTCTTGGGGTCTTGCAAACTTTGTGCCACACTGCATGATCATCCATTTTAAGTTGTGGAGGCAAAACATAAAAATATTCAGGGAAGGATTTCCACACGAGTAGTTTTGACATCAAAATCCACATGCCATTAAAAATATATATATATTTTGAAAACCCCACTTCCATCAACTGTGTAAAATTTTGTTTACCTTTGCCAGTGTTCTGAAAACCCAAACTAACCATCCCTTTTCTAGAGTCATAATGTAGGGAGAGTATCCAACCAAGGGTTCAAAATTTTCTTGGTCCAATCCTTAAGACAATCACTAGTCATTTTCCTGCAAGGGAACATGTCTACTACCACCAGTTCTTCCAATTCCAAGAGATTGTTGAGCCTAGTTTTGGTCCCTAGGTTTAATATTACTAGATCCTCAAAATTTTTTATGCATTTCTAACTTTTGGGTGTCCTTTCCCTTTCTAGAGAATGTTGGTCTTGGCTACCTATTTCAACCATAATGGAACCACTCATGAGGGTACGATTCATAAGTTTCTTAATGAAACCTACCTTTGGTTGAGCTTCATAAAATCCCACTAAGTTGTAAAAAGGTAATTCAACATCCTTGTAGGAATCCGACAAAGGGATATCAATACTAGTAGTTGCATAATGTCAACTAATTGGTCCATCATCTCTAGTCTTGTGGAATGACAATTTGAGATCTCTAATATCTTCACCATTATGCACAATAGGTGAAATGTTTGTTGTGACACTAAGGTGGAACATCTTTTGTGACATTAAAGTCCTAAGGGGAAACAAAACCTCTACCCTTCATCCTTTCCTCAAACCTAGCCAGGTACACGAGGTCATAGCCCCTTGGATCCATTTGTAGATATCCCCTAGGCCATCTTGTTGATAATGTCCATTGTTTTCTCCTCCAATGGTTGTGCCCCCACAAGGTCCCTTCTCCATGAATCTATGAAAATTCCAGGTACAGGAGTATAGGAGCTCATCTAGATTGACTAACCCTCCATCGAGTCATCTGAGTAGTCTAGGATCTCCTCATCCATCCCTAGCATCGATGCCACGAGGATCCCACCCTTCTATCCACCTTTTGAAACCTTGTGTTTACCCTAGATTGATCGTGTGGGAACCTTAACACACGCCTATAGTGAAATTTTGAAGATGTATGCATAACCCTCACTAGACTAGATAAATTGATTCCAAACCGAACATCCAAACCTCACCAAAGCATGCTTCAAAATTTCTATATCTATTGTTGCATGGAAGGAACATTATTCGAAGAACCGCCATACCATTGTGAAGGTGTTCTCCCATGTTTGTTGAGCATCTCTTGAATAGGAAGTTAACTGCGTATGAATGAATCTTATTAAATCACATGTAGTGGTCCTAGAGTTTCTGTTGTTGTACATGAATCCTTATGTTTCTTTCTGTTGTTGTACATGTAACCTTATGTTTCCTTAGTCTTCAACCTCTCAATGTACACAAATCCTAGCCAAGAAAGTTTTCATAGCTTCTATGATTTGTCACTCACTTTGTAAGCCCAACACAATCCCAACATAAAAATATGCAACCATAAAGATAGCTTGTAACATCACATAGAAAACAACCACAAGCCAAACAACTAATCTATAGAAAATTAATGGCTGAAGAACCGACATTTTAGATAAGGTACAACCAAAATTAGCAAGGGCTTCATAACACAAACCTCTGTCAAATAAAGAGGTTGAGCACTGGACTGGCAGGAAATGCCTTGAGATGAACAACATATTCCCGACCTACCACAAAATACCATGGTGTTGTACAGGATACAATATCTTCTCCATTGAGAACACCTCTTAGTCTAGTGAATAATGATAGATATAAATGAAGTTCATTAGGTATAACTATTAGAAAAACAGGACTGCGGAGCAATAAAATAAAACAAATGTAGAAACAAAACACAAAAGACATGCAATACAAGAGAGACACAGATATACGTGGTTCACCCAGTGTGGGATACGTCCACCAGAGAAATTGCCAGGTCCTTCCTTTATTATTATCCAGCAAATGAAGGGATACAACCTACAGCAAAACCCGTTGTAACTTCCTCTTCTTTCTCTCACAGTCTCCTCTCTCAGAATACAATATTCACCATGCTCTCTAGCCGCAATACATTTCCCTCATAAAAGAGTGTTTCCTTCTAGGGCAAAAAAACCCTAACATAATCTTTACCGTTAGATCTGCGACCTTATAATGAACGGTCCAGATTTACAATGAAATTACAATATACTTTTACAAGGAAATTTTGCTTCGGGGGCTTCGCCCCCGAACCATTGCTGGGGGCCCGCTTGCCCCCAGACCCCCCAACCGGGGGGATGGACCTCCCGAATCTCGCAGAGGGGGTACCCCACCTCTGCACTCCCCCGCGTGGAAGAGTGTACATACTTCATGGGGTATAAACATGGCTGAAAGCAAGGACCTCTGAATCACGAAGATAATCAGGCTACACAACCAACAATCTCCCACTTGGAGACTGATCTCAACATCTCCACCACTGTTGTATATGATAGACTCTGAACCTTCTTGGACCTGGCAAATTTCTCATCTTCATATTCATTCTTGAAGACCAACTGAAACTAAGCAAGAACTCAGTTTCTCCCTGGTTACTCCCTTTGTTAACATGTCTACAGGATTATGGCTAGTGTGTATATTTTCTAGCTTCAATTGTCCATCTTCCAAGGCGGATCGTATGAAGTGGTACCTCAATTGTATATGCTTAGTCTTCGAATGGAAGGCTGAGTTCTTTGCAAGGTGAATGGTGTTGGAAATAATAAAACAACTAAGAGGGGGCGGGTGAATCAGTTGTATGTGAGCTTAAACAATTTTATACTTATTGAACACTGTTAATCTCTCTTCATGTGGTCATCAACAATATACAGCATATGAACAGTAAAAAATAAAGACCATCAGTCACACATAAAGTACACACAGAGACATATTTTCACGAGGAAACCCATAAAGGGAGAAAACCTCTTCTTCTTCGAAATGATAGGCAGTCTTTTTCAGTTCTGTACATCATTTACAAATTGAGCACCAACTCAATGTGAGGCTGCTACCTCTATTTTACAAGCTGCAACTTGTTTGAGAGCTCCAACTCTCTGGTTTCTCTAGCACCCACTAGAAGGAAGCACCAACTCCCTGAGTATTCCAGCACCAACTAGATGGAAGCACCAACTTCCTTAAAGTTCCAGCACCAACTGGATGGAAGCACCAACTTCCAGTTACACAGGCTCCATCCTGCATAACAGAGAACACCTATTCTCCCTAGCACCACCCTGCCACCCTAGTTTCTCTGGATACAACTAGATGGAAGTTACAACTCCCTATGTTCAAGCACCCACTTGAACTTCTGAGGAAAACAGTCCTCCCGAGCACCTCCCAACCACCCTTAAATATCAATGGCTAAATACACAATCTTTACAGATAAATCAGTTCTTACGAGTATTTCTTTGTTCTGTAAATCTGGTCTTCTGTTAACTGTTCTGCTACTCTTCTCTTTCTCTACCTGTTCAGTAGGTATGTTTTGCATCAACACATGCTCTCATTCTTCTCTTCTTCAACTCGTTCTGTTCTTCTGCTCTGCATTTCATCTCATACTACACATATCCTCAATCTCCTACTGCGCATGCTCTTCTTCTCTGTTCTCCCAGTTTCATCCTTTTTCACTTGCAGAACAAACAACCCAACACAGTCTGGATCCTCTTCATTTATACATGCGAACATGACAGTTTAACTTCCCAATTCCTTAGGCAAAATAACGACAATTGTCTTAGCAACTGAATCATCAACTGAAACGCTAACTAATTCGTCCTCATGAGTCTGTTTCACTAACAGAATTCAAACTCAGTCATTAACTATGAGAGAGAACAGTGACCCTCCGATCAATACTTGATCCAATGGTTCAGATCCAATCGGGATTTCACCCATCGCGATTTCGGCATTTGCGATGTCAAAATTCACAAGTCCTCTGGGCTCACAATTCTCCGATTCCCGATGGCTCCTTTCATACGCTAGCCCTCTTGAGCCTAGATTTTGGTCAACATGACCTTCACTTCGTGACCACACCCTTATGTCTCTCTATCGAGGTTTTGGCATTTTCTGTGACGAGATGCACACGTACTCGGAACACCCGATTCTCCGATTCCCAATGTGCTCCTTTCCTGAGCTTTAGCCCCTTCCGGCTACACAATGGTCCATGTGACCATCAACACATGACCTCAGTTAAACCTCTCATCAGGGTTTCGACATTTTCGATGTCATCATGCACATGCCTGTAGAATTCCCGATCCCCAATTCTCCGATGAAGGAAATCAACGGTCCTGGTGCGATCTTGACTCAACGGTTGCGATTGAATCGCGAAATCACATTTCGCGATTTCGGAGTTCTTGATGTCAAGAGATTTTGGCATTACAAATTTCCGATCGTCGATGCCTCTGCTGACATCACACGTGGTTTGACACGTGTTAGATCCTACCACGTGTCACTCTGATTCATGACTTGCATGTGCCTGAAGTGTTGAATCTGCCTGACACCTGTCATTCCCTAGTTGTGCCACGTGTCCCTGGCTGACGTGTTCTACCGTCGTGAGTTGGATCAATGGTCTAGATCTCATGTTGATCTGACGGTGCATACTCAGTCGGGATTTCACATATCACGAAATCAGGATTTTTGTTGCATTGTATTCTTTGCATATTGAAACCCCGATCCCCGAAACTCTGATGAAGCCTCCTGTCTACAAGTGGATGGTCTCAATCTCTGATTGATTTAATAACTGCGATCAAGTCGCGAAATCTCATATCACGATTTTGGGGTTTTCGTTGTCAAGTGAAATGGACATTTGAAAGTCCCAATCCCAAATCTCCGATGACTTATCTCCCTCGCAACTTCTGCAAGTCTGACGGTTGTCAGCCTTTCGGGAAATTTGAATGGGATCCAATGGTCATTGGATCACTGTCTTCCTTCTTCTCTGCAAACTCTTGTTGTGCGCGTTTTCTTCAATGATGTTCCTCTTAATCTTTTACGTCTGAATCCCCAAGGGGTTTATCCTTCATATCCTGCCATCTCCGCTGTTTCCATCAATGACAACAACCATCAACATGCATTCGTTGCTTGTTCAATATTTGCCAACAATCTCCCCCTTTGGCATTGATGGCAACACTTGAATTCAAACTCAACACTCGTCTGCATTCGTCCATTCAGACTCTCCTCTGCATTTGGCAAATCAGGCTGGACTCTGTTCCCAAAACATTTTGAACTCGACTCCTTTCTCCCCCTTTGACATCAATGTCAAAAAAGATACATTCTTTCACTGAACTTTTTGCAAGACATACTCCCCCTGTCATCTATAAGCATTTAGGAAATCCACCACATATTCAATAAGCACTCCCCCTGACCTGGTGAACCTTTTAAACACCAGAAATTATTACCCCCAATTTTTGACGAAGATATCCAAAAGGGGTTGTTGCTAATGGTTTAGTAAAGATATCAACAATCTGTTCTTTTGAAGGGATATAATTCAGCTGAACAATTCTATTTTTAACTTGTTCTCGAAGAAAATGATACTTTATTGGAATATGCTTAGTCTTGAAATGAAGAACAGGATTCTTGGAGACACTAATGGCACTGGTGTTATCACAATGAATTGGGATAGGATCAGTGTAAGTTACCTTCAAATCTGCGAGAGTTTGTATCATCCATAAGATCTGTGTGCAGCAGGTAGCAACAATAATGTATTTTGCCTTTGTAGTGGATAGTGAAATGGATCCTTGCTTTTTACTAACCCATGCAACTAATGAGTCACCCAAAAATAATGCTCCTCCACTGGTGCTTTTTCTCTCATCAACAGAGTTTTCCCAATCAGCATCTAAATAAGCAATTAGCTGGAAATTTTGATTTCTAGGGTACCACAGTCCATATGTCATTGTTCCCTTTAGATATTTGAATATTCTTTTGACAGCTGACAAATGAATTTGTTTAGGAGCAGACTGAAAACGCCCTACCATTCCAACAGCTTGCATTGTATCAGGACGGGATGTTGTGATGTACAGAAGACTGCCTATCATTGAACGATATGTCCTTTGATCAACATTAGGTGAGATATCATCTTTGCTCAGCTTGCAACCAACCACCATAGGTGTGCTGACTGTAGAGGAATCTTCCATCTGAAATTTCTTCAATATTTCTTTTAAATATTTTTCTTGAGAGATAAAAATTCCTGCAGAGCTTTGTTTTACTTGTAACCCAAGACAATATGATAGTTCCCCTATCATGGACATTTCAAATTCTGTTTTCATAGAATTAGCAAACCACTGGACAAATGATTCATTAGTATAGCCAAAAATAATATCATTTACATAAACGAGAACAACTAGTAAATCATCACCTTCAGACTTAATGTAAAGGTTATTGTCAACAATACCTTTCTTGAACCCTTTTTCTTGTATAAATTTGTCCAGTCTAGAATACCAAGCTCGTGGTGCTTATTTTAGTCCATATAAGGCCTTCTTCAGCTTACAAACATAATTAGGATTGTCTCTCAATAAAAATCGTTCAGGTTGCTCCATATATACTTCTTCTTCTAGATCTCCATTAAGAAACTCTGACTTAACATCCATCTGATAAACTTTGAAATTCTTATGACAAGAATAAGCAAGAAACATTCTGATAGCTTCTAATCTTTCCACTGGTGCAAAAGTTTCATCAAAGTCCTGACCTTCCACTTGTGCATATCCCTTACAGACC
>ML776877.1:2680012-2713647 GCA_009831015.1 Picea engelmannii | reverse complement strand
ATGTTTTTCATCTTTTTGTCATGACATTTATTTGAGAAACATATGGTCTTAGGCTTAATATATGCCTTTAGTTATTTTGTGGGCACTCAATGTGTTCTCCATAATTATGATTATTTTTTTAATATGTTTGATGATCAAGGAAAGATTTTTTTATTTCCTTTCATTTTTTGGCATGACTTGAGCATCTTCACCTTTTAGGATCTACTATGTTTATTTTGTATTTTCTTTGAAAAGACTTGTTGATTATTTAGAAAGGGAAATGAACTCTACTTAGCTAAGTGAAGAGAAAAATGGTCTATGCACTAGGTTCCTATGTGTACATCATAGGAAACCTATTAACATGAGACCGACATTCCTCTAATGCAATTATACTTTCATAAATATGGTGGTTGAATTTCAGATTCCATAAACAATGCTATGCAAACCCCTTTGTTGATTGGATAAATACCTCCATTATCCATACTTTACTGCCACTTACCTTTCAAACCTCCATTTCATACCATGAATAACAACACACATTGTCTTGTTTGTCTTTTAAAGTTTTCTTGGTTGAAATATTAGTGTATGCTACATCAATGAATTGATGTTTAAGGTACTGATGGTTGTATTACTCTTCAAAGCATCAATGTTAGGCCAATGGCCAACACTATGAAGGTGGAAGTGAATGAAGGATAAGCATGCTTCATTATTACACAAGAGTACATTAAAATCACATCAAGGTATGCCCATGAAAGTTTTGAGTTTGAATTTACATTCTCTTACAGATTTATCAATGATTGCATGCACCAATATTACTATATTTCTAGTTTTTCCACCTTCAAATGAAATTCGGTCTATGGTGAAAAGGCTTCTAAGGTATTTGAAGCCCAAAACTCTTGGTTCAATGTTGGAAGCATGGATAATCTATTGTTGAATTGCAACATTTGGTTATGCAGAAATGTGTTTTTAGTCACAGTAGCAGTTTCTTTATATTGCATTATGGGTACTTATCCTAACACAAGTGAAATAAACAACTTTTAAATTAGATGACATTTGGAAAAATTTATTGAGGTCATTAGAGTCTTAGTCTTCATCCAGATGGACAAGATGAACCTATCTCTAAAGGAAACCACAGGGCAGTGATTACACTTTAGGAGATGGCATTGAGCACTATATAGTATAGGTGATTCACAGGCTCCTCAGTAAGGCTTATTTGATGCTCCATATTTTTAATGGGATCAAGAGGCTACTAAATTACTGACAAAGTATGAAGGAATCATATAAATTACCAGATAATAGGAGGTGAAATACAAGAAATTTCTATGGAAAATGTGGTGAATACTAGAATGAGATGCAAGAAGAGAGCACAAAGACCTTTTGTTTTGATAGGATCTTTACACTTTAATGTTGATTGGTAGTTAGATAGGTCTGAACTAGAGAGATGGATAGATGAACAATGATTGAATGGATGCCATGATGTATAAATACAGGAGGTCAGTCTTCATTCTGGCTAGTATTCTTAGAACTGTAGAAGCAACACTTGTGCACACTGCAGTTGGCCAGTTTGTGCGCAAGTATGAAGGTGAGTTGTTGTTGCAGTTGTTGCAACTAGCAGATTTTAGTTTTGGCTTGGACTATCTCTTGGTTATGGTTTGGACTCTCTGATCAGCTCTTCTTACTCTTGATTGGTGCACTATCCTTGAAGAAAGATGCGCCAACTTTGTTTGGCTATCTAGCCTAGGGTTTGTTTCCAGAATAATTCTCTGTCAAGGTTAAGGTACTCAAGGATGGCTTCCTATAGTTTAATGGATACATTTTCCTATTATTATATATGGTTTTATACTTTATTGAAAAATTTGCCAAGACTTTACAAAGTTTTACAATTAAGTGAAATATTCGTCAATATTTTACAAGATTTTATAACTCAGTGAAAGATTCGCCAATATTTTACAAGATTATATAACTGAGTAAAAGATTCGCTAAAAAATTATATATAAATATTCTGTTATTGATAAAATAGTCTTCAATTTTTGCTATGTATCATGGGGATTCGCCCAATTATTATACATATAAATTTAGGGGGCTCTTAAAATCATCCCTGGTAATTATATCTTTCCAGTAATGTTACGAAAGATTAAATTTAGTTTTAAAGACAGTGAAATCCTGTATATCCTTCTTATATTTGTTGCCATAGCACCTCACCCGATATTTACCACTCAGGAACGTTCTAATTTTTAGAAAAGGAATTATTAATTAGAGCAGTTAGCTTTCTGATTTGTTGAATTATGAAGCCAATTCATCTTCAAAGATAGATTTTTTTGTTTTCAGCCAAGCGATTGTAAAATCCAAAGGCCAACCCCTCCATTGACACTTGCGATCCGTTTGTGACCTTTAGCACACGATTTCAGGATATCTGTGCATTATACCTGGAGGGACTGCATTATTTTGTTATTTTATGCCTTTAAATGACTGACTGAAGTGGTTGATAATGCCCATGTTTTTTCCTTTAATGCTATTGTCTAAGTTGCTAATAACGCCCACGTTTTTGCCTTTAAAGCTATTGTCTGAGTTGTTGGATTTTTATAAGACTGCCTGAGCCTGCTGTAAACGCCCTTGATTCTTCCACTTAAATCGTGGTTGAGTTGTTGTTAAGACCACGATTTCAGCTTATTGCTTGGGGTTCCTTTAATCACTCGTGGCCTACGTTTTTCACTTATGCACATTATCATTTAAACAATGTCTTAGACATTAATTAATTAATCAGACCTAAATACTCAATTCTGTTGTGATATTGAACAGTGGTGAATCCACAGTTATGCAGTGCAGCTTATCAGGGTAACAGATTGTAATTATCTGGTTGTGTTTGGTGGCTGGTTGAGTTGCTAGCTTGAGTGATTAACCCTTCAGCATTCTCCTTGGATGTGTTCCTTTAATGATGGCCAGTGTCGAATGCCTTTCCTCCTTTAACACCCTTGACAATGAAGAGATGTCTATGACTGTTATGACTTTATCACTGGCTATGTACGTCCTTGGCCAATGAGAATTTTAATGACATCAACCCCATTTTACTTGACTGGAATAGCAGCGACCAATTATAATAGCATCCTTAGATAGCATTAAATTGTTTTGACAGCCTTAAACTATTCAAAACAGTCTGGTCCTCCTGTTGTAATCTTGTTTAAACTGATTTATTAATTAGAATGGAACGGTGGTGTAGTATTTGTATTGCCATAATAAGCAGGCTAAAATAAGGCAGTACTGTAAATTTTTTGATGTTATATATTGATTAAATGTCATAGCTCCAAGGTAATAATGTCATAATTGTAATGATTAAATGTTCGTTTATCCTTCAATCAAACACTGTATTATTATATCCAGTTTTAAATGCCCAGTGTATGACCCCTCATTTCAAGTTGCGATCAATTAGTGGAATGGTCATTATAGTGATTAAATGATATGAGTGTAATCAATAGATTGTATTATTCTTCTTGGTTGAATGCCTAGCCTCTGATCATTTAGTGGTATGACTAGTTATGCTGATTAAATGCCTTATAGTAATTTTGTTAATGTCTTATGGGTCTTTCCAACTACGACTGCACTTAAGATTATTTTGTTGCTATGTTGATGACCCAACTACGTATAGGCTACTCCCTTGACACGTGTTTCTAATGTTTAATTTGAATGTAATCCTAGACCGGTTAGATTGGGTGATTGGTTGGGTCAGGGAAGATGTAGTCTGGACCGCATCACCCCTTGCCTTCACCCTCTGGTGTCTCAACCTGGTGTGGGGAGGGTAATCTCCCAATCATTATTCGATCCCTAGCGCGTCGGAGGTTTCTTGAGTCTTGGCCCCTTTTGTTGTGCACATGGGCTACTGTTGCGCCTCTCTTCTGGGAACGGCATGGTTCGTGATGAGGGGATTATGGCGCGCCTTATGGGTTAGCGACTGAAGATATCTTGGTCAGAATCAGTAACTACTGGTGAGGGTCGTTGAACGTCGTATCTTGACCTAACAGAAGGGTCGACGTCTCAGGCGTTGGTTCGCGCGCGAGGTTTTAATCTTGTTTGTCAACATCATTATGGCGGGAAGGGAAGTTGTCCCTTAAGCTTGTAGGCGTGCCTTGTTGCGTTGGGCGGCTGGTCGTTAGTCCTGGTTTTCTGTGCATCTTGCTCGGTTGCCCTTGTGTCTGTGCGCGGTTTCACAGGCATCTTGCTCGGTTGCCCTTGTGTCTGTGCGCGGTTTCACAGTTGCATACTTGCCAGGGAATACGTGCTTTTGTTCGTTGTCAATGGTGTGGGTAAAATTTTGTTGTCGTCTCCTTCTTGCCTCTTAACTCCTGATAAAAAAAATGCTTCACTCGTCGTTGTCACGATGGGGTCGTTACTGAGCTACCGACTTAACCTACTCCACAAGGAAGGATTGCGGGCGAGGCCCAAATAAATTCATAGACAATAGAGAACGAACAAATAGAAAATAATGGAAATAACAGTTATGCAGTGTACTCCTTTGCAATTTTCAATATCCACTGCTGGCAATATTCCGGTGCGTACCTCTACTGCTTTACCCAGTGTTCGCAATAATAGACAGAACAGTACGTCTTCAAGCAAGTGACTATCAAAAGTATCGCTGCAGCTAGCAGCAAGAGGAATTTCCACGAGCCAAATATACAGCGATTCACAAACTGCACCACGACAACTTTCCATTTTCTACTATAATATCCATTTAAATCCTTTATAATTTTGTCTAAATATGCAACATTTGTGAGACTAGCGCACTTACCCAAGCTGTTCCATCGGCTCGCAACCTCTCCGTCACTTTGGAGATGGTTACAAATAATTACGCACTCTCTCAACAATTTCACATCTTCTCTTCGGTCGATTATACCGTTCATGAAATCTGCATATCGCCTGAAAACAAACGCACCAGGCGCTGCAGACGCTTCGAATGCAACCAGATTTCTCAGTATTACCTCTGTGTTGGTGTCGAACTTTATTTTGAGGAGGTAAAGAGAGGCAGTATTCTTGTCAAATTGTATTGTGCTGAGATCGCCATCAGTAGGAGAGAATTTGACTCCCGCAAAGTACAAATCGACCACAGATGGAATATCCAGTTCGTTTCTTGAGGGCCGTATGAACTCAGAGGAAGATTCTTCCACAATTTTTCTTGCACTTTTATTGAATAGAGGAGCCAAGAGTCTCTTAAACACACTCAGAGCAAGAAGTAAGGATAACTTCATCAGAAATTGCACAAGCCTGCAGTTCAGCCCTCGCCGAACCGTGTCCATGAGAAGTCGAGGAGAGAACTTTCCACAGCAAACTCCAGGCTTGTGTAACGGTTGACATGTCCACTGGCTCAAACGCATCGTTTTCTTCCTAAATTGGAATTGGAGTAACTGTTGACATGTCCGCTGAATACGGAGCATCGTTTTCTTCCTCAAGTTGAATTGGCTTTTGATTGACGGAAAGAGGGACGATACTGTAATACAGCACCTCCAGCATGTGACGTCTCTCGTCTATAATGAGATTTGAATTCTCGGGCAACTTGAAGGCGAAAGGCGATAATTGTTGGCACACCAGCCTCAGCAGGATAGAGAGTCTCTCCTCTGCCTTGGCTTTAGAACCCAACTGCAACTTCCAAAGCGTTTTCATTAGAAATAGCGGCAATTGATTTTCGAGCATCATCAAATCTCTCAAAATGGAGTTGTCGTCGGCACCAGTGCCAGTCGGATGAAAGACTGGCCCCAACTGCTGGTCGTCGGCATGGGAGCTTTGGTCAGCGTGTCTGACATAAAACTGCAGGTACTCGAGAATGAAGACGGCGTCCAGGGCCGGGGTCCACGCCAAGCTTTCTTCCTTATAATCGATGAACTTGTGATAGCAGCTCCGGATTTGCCAGTCGTATTTTTTAAACTCCTCTACAACAACAGACTGAATCTTGCCTGGTCCATTAATTCTTTTGTGAAATCTGTAAGCAGTTGCCAATTTCTAGCGCTCCATGTCATAGATTTCAGATCTCCAGTAGTGATAGGGTCCAATGAAAACCGACTGCGGAATGTAAGCTTCCGGCTTGTCTGCCATTAACTCTTTGGGCACATTAAACACGGACGCTCGCCATTCTTTCACCTTTTGCTTTTCCTTCTGCTCTTCTTCTTCTAGTACATCTAGACATTCCTTAACATTAGTAACCCAACTATCTTCATTCATCTTCACTTGAACGAACGGCATCAGTGTTGCATTCCATGTTTTCAGATAGGAGAAAAGGAGCCACACAACAAAATAGTTAAGAAAACTTTGAAATATTTCAGGAGAGTTTAGAGTCTGTTCAGCATGACATGGAATTCAATTGGTAGAAAATTATTTTCAACAAATAAAAATAATTATGAATTCCGCAGTCTCTTTCAAGACTACAATATTATTTTCACTTCTTTGTCGATACATACAATATACGCTAACATTATATTCCCATTTCCTTGGGCAATTTGATATTTTTGGATCGATATGTACACGTACAGCAGTCACGATAGTTAAGTTGGTGGTCGCAACTTCTGCTAATTTCATTTCTTTTTATTTTTTAACTTTACAAATATCATTTATATCAAATAAATGTATAAGAATTTTTTTTTGTTTATAAGACAAGAGATTTTCTTTGATTTAACTATTAAAATGTACTAACATATACCTTATTACGAATTTCAACTTATAATTTCTTGGAAGGAAACATATGTTAACTATTAAGCTCAATATATATATATATATATATATATATATATATATATAGGAAATGAAATTAAGAAAATTATCAATGTTATGTGTGTTGTTCATTATAAGAAGATATTTTAGAGTGAAAAACTTGAAGAAATGTTTACCCTTCAAAAGATTCAATCTCCTTCAACTTATGATAGATCTCAAATCAAGATGGATATACAATGGTATTTTACAAATTTTCATGAGGGAGAGAATGGGTTTTTTGAAAAAAAAAATTGAAATAAAAACTATATCCTAAAAATACTTCTTAAAACACTAATTATATTATCAACATCAAAATTAGAAAAATAATGAATTAAAATAAAAATAAAAATGATATGTGAACTATAAGAGTAAATACTTTTAAGATTAAAAGTGTTCTTCAAATCAACAAAATTCAAAAAGGAAGATGCATAAGTTTTTTCATGCTTAACATAGAGTTGACACTTGGTATGTTAAAAAAACATTAGTAACAAAAAATATTTCAATGTCCACCTTAAATAACATAATTTTATATGAACTTTATATAGAGATAGAAAGATCGAGTAATTGGAAGTAAAAAAAATAGTAATACATCCATAACCACTTTCTAATTTCCAATATGAGGGAGCTATGTAATTATTTCATTGCTTAGTATGGAGTTGACAAGTGACATTTAAAAAAATATTAAGAATTTGAGGAAAGGTTTACACTTCAAAAGATTCAATCCCATCAACATGATACATAAGTTAAGATGAATATACAATGGTATTTTACAATTTATTTGGTGGACATAATGGGTTTGTAGAAAAAAATTAAAATAGAAAATATATCTTAATAGTAATTCTTAAAATGCAAATTGTATTATCAACACCAAAATTAGAAAAATAATAAAATTTTAAAATATGAGGTATGAGCCAATTTAGTACCCAAACAAGAAAATAATTTTGTCCAAAAATGTCTAGTGAATATGGGATATTTGTCACTTACAATAATCTTTAGGCTTCCATGTAGCTTTTAAATTGTCTCCATGAATGCAGTGGAAACTGTACTGGATTTGAAAGGATGATGGAGTGCACTAAAGTTTTTTTACTTGGTCATTTTATCAACAATCACCATGATGACACTCTTTCCTTTAAAATTCGGTAACCCTATGATTAAATTCATGGAAACCTCCTCCCAGCACTGACTTGAGATGGCTAATGGTTGTAAAATATCTCGGGTGTTAATTTTTTCCATCTTATTTTGTTGGCAAACCAAACATTCTGCCACAAAACATTAAACATCAGTTTTAAAGCCATCCCCAAAAATATCCTTCTTGACCCTATGGTAGGTTTCCAAAAATCCAGAGTGCCCTCCTACTGGAGGGGTGTGCAATTCTAGAAGTATCTTTTGTTTGATTTGGGATTTCTTCCATAAATATAATCTATTTGTGTACCATAATGAATCTTTTTTCCATGTAAATTTATTTGATGCACTGGAATCCTGTTGCAACCTTTGAATGAGAATCCACACGTTTTTGTCATTATTTGATTCATCCCTCGCTTCTATCATCCAATCAGGTTGGATGATTGAGATAGCACAGAGAAAGGACACAACATTTTTCTTTCCTTTTTTGTAGATTATTTCAAAACCATAACCCAACATCTTGGTCACACATTTTTGTTTTTCTTCTGAAGATAGTTTTTCTTTGAAGAAGTATTTAAGACTATCATGATTTTTTTTGACCTTGAAGTGCCTACCTATTAGGTAAGGGCACCGTTTCTTCAGTGCATGTAGTATTTCCATCATTTCCTTCTCATAAATGGGTTTGTGTAAGTACTTTCCCTTGAGTGGTCGACTTTCAAAAGAAAGGGGAATTCCTTCTTGCATTAGAACAACACTAACATCATTTCTTGAGGCATCACATTCCACAATAAAGGTTTTTGTGAAGTTTGGTGTGGTCAAGACAGGAGCTTTGCACATCATCTTTTTAAGTTGTTCAAAAGATTGAGTTTCTTTTGAAATCAATGAAAATGCATCCTTCTTAGTTAAAATCATTAAAGGTGATGTTATTCTTCCATATTTCCAAACAAACTTGTGGTAGTAACCTGTCAAACCCAAAAATCCTCTAAGATTTTTCAATGTTTTGGGAATCGACCAGTCCATAATGTCATTAATCTTGCTAGGATCTACCTTGACACCTTCATGAGATACAATATGACCCAAATACTCTACCTCCTTTAACCCAAAGAAACATTTGGATGTTTTGGCATATAGTTGTTTCTCCTTTAGTAGTTTTAGCACCTTGTCCAACCCCTGGAATGTGGAAGGTGCATTTGTAAGTCCAAAAGTCATGACCAAATATTCATAATGGCCTTCATGAGTTTTAAATGTTGTTTTTGGGATATATACTTCCTTCATTCTAATCTAATGATACCCTGAACGAAGATCCAACTTTGTGAAGTAGATTGCTCTATGCAGTTCATCCAAAAATTTATCAATGACGGGAATGGAAAAATTATCTTTAATAGTGATCTTTTTGAGCTCTCTATAATTTGGACACATATGCCATGAGACCTCTTTCTTGAGTACCATGACCACCAATGCAGAATAAGGGCTTTGGCTAGGTCTAATAATGCTAGCTTTTGACATTTCTTCAACCATATGCTCAATTTAACTCTTTTGGGCATAAGGGTATCTGTAAGGCATGATGTTAGGAGGAACACTGCTAGGAATTAGGTGAATAGAATGATCATGATTTTGAGTGTGTGGAAGACCTCTGGGAATATATTCAAATACTTTGTAATTCTTATCAATGATATCCTGGATATCTAGGGGAATAGATGGCTTAGATGTTTGAACATCTAGTGAGCATAGTTGTACAATTACACCTTGATGCCCCTTTTTCAATAATTTTGTCATGCCATTAGAGCTTATCACATTACTAGGTTTCCCTGTGATACCCCTTAACTCAATTAAAACCCATTGTTCCCAATGATTGTAACCATTGGACTCCTAGTACGACATCAACACCACCCATGGGTATAGAAATCATTGGACTATTCAATACACATTCTCCCATAGTAATATTGATTTTATGGCATTTTCCCGAGAAATTGATAGTTCCTCCATTTGCAATCATTACTTGAAACTATGGCGCTGCATATATAAAACAATTGAGAGATTTGGATAATTTATAGTGATTGAAATGATGAGTACTACCATAATCAATTAGGACTATTACCTTTTTATTTTTTCTATACCCTTCGATCTTGAGGGTTTAAGGAGTGTTAATTCCATCCATTGCATTACATGATATCATGGGAGTCAACTCTTCAGAAGAAATCTCTTTTACTTTTTCATCTTGAGATGGTTCTTGTTCTTATTATTGTTCTTCTTCCTCTTCACAATCTATTTGGAATAATTCCTTCTCACCACACTTGTGTCCCTTAGTATACTTGTTGTCACAATTAAATCATAAACCTTTTTCTTTTCTTTCCTCCAATTGTTGAGGTGTCAACCTTGTAGGTTGAGGTTTTCTAGAAGAAGGAACATTATACTTTTGATAGATGTTAGGAGTGGTACTTCTAGTACTGATACAGGTGGATATTGGTGGCCACCCACCTTTTCCAAATGGCTCACAATAGTTTTCTATTAATTTTGGAAATTACTATTTTTAGCAATTTTTAACTTCCGGGTCCATTTTGAAGGCCCAAATGAAGGTTTTTTGAGATAGACGTCCTCAATGATAATGAAAGAAATAATTGAGCCCCCAAAATGAATATGCTTGACAACACCTTTCCAATGAGCTATCACACGCCTAAAACGAAGATCGTATGCAAAAGTTACGACCCTGGGAAGTTGATGTACTCACTTACCCAAATGGGGCCCACGTGACTTTTCACGCTTCATATCCTAGGGTTAGGTTTTTTGATGTCTAGCGTTTTGGACATTCCTGTTTATTGTAAGAAGACCTTCATAGACTCATTGTAACCAACTTCATGCGAATGCGAGTAGCCGTCACATCTCTTCTCAGAGATAAGCTGCCAACATTCTAGTGAGTCTTTCACTATGTACTTTTACAGTCTCTGTACATTTATTTCATTAATAGAAATTGTGTATTACTGTATATATGTGTTTATGGTTGCATCTCTGATACATTTTTGTTATATTATTGAATATATGTGATATCTCTGTGCATTTATTTATTATATCTCAGATCTCATTTTGTGCCGAAAATAATACAGATCAAGTAACCATAGACATATTTTTTCTTTCAACATTTCTCGCCACCCTGAATGTATTCTCCAATGATTTGGGTTCCCAAAGGAGAACCTGATGTTGAATTTTTTCCTTTAAATTTTCTATGAATACATTAATTGAGCGCTCATCTCGAAAAATTGTTACCTTTATATTCAATCTTTGAAAGTTCTCAATCTGCTTTGCAACTGAACCCTTTTGCTTAAGATTTATCAATTGGCTAAAGAAGGTATTTCTCCTTGTATCCTCATAGTGTGATATCATTTCTTCCATGAAAATTGTCCAAGGGACAAGTGATTTGCGAAAAGAAATCCAACAATACAACACAAATTGATTGAGTTCTAAATATAAAGAAGTAATTCATACCTTTTGTGTGTGTGGCACATCATGTAGATCAAAGAACTACTCCATCTAAGGTATCCATGTTATTTGATCCTTGCCATCAAACTTCCTCCTATCAATCTTAGCAAAGGGGTTGGTCTTCAACCCAAAGTTGCAGTTTGTCTAGTGTTTATTCATCTTTCTTGTGTCCTCATCATGAATTTCATGGGACACATTTTCATTTTCAGGTGGCTTCTCTATTAGTAAATTTTGCAATCCTTCCATGATCTCCCTTTTTAAAGCATCCATCTTAGTATCCATTATTGCCTCAAACTTAGCTTCAGTTGAATCCATCATTCCTTATAGTTCATATTTTGTTATTGTCTTATTTTGTAAATCATTTATGTCCCTGTGCATTTCTTAACCTTCATCAAGAGTCCAAGTAGCACTATCTAAAGGATTATTTGGTGTAGAAGTTCCCTTTTTTGGTGGCATGTTGGCCAAGTATCACTTTTAAACCTTGATTTCAAGGTGGTTCTGCTAGAGCACAATATCTGATATTCGATTCTGAAAATTTCCCCAAAAATACCACAAACTGTCCACTATCCAATGCAACTGGTCTCACATAATTTGGATACTCATTGAAGAAGATATCATTATTTTACCTTGGACACTTGTTTGACACTAATTAATATGACTAGTCAACTACCCTATCTTACACAGGGTCTATCTACAAAATTAGCATGACCCAAAAATTGAAATTTTTATCACAAATACCTTGATAATTTCTCTGAATATCCTCCGCATGTTATGGTTTGAAACATCACAAAAAAAATTTATAGCTAAAATTATGCAATGACTAAATTGAAGATGATTCCACAACTCTATCTTACAAAGGTTATATCTCCGAAATTATAAGGCTTCAGGAGATAAAATTTGAATCCCATGTACCTTGATATGTTTGTTAAATATCCTCCAAGGGGTTACTTTTGAAATGTCGTAATAAAAATTTATAGCTAAAATTACAAGGTGTCTTAGATGAAACAACGAAACCCCAAGACCTTGAGCTCTGATACTAAATGTCAAGAACCAAATATCAAAATAGCATAAAAAAACCTCATAATAAGTACTCAATGCCTTGAAAAAGAGAGAATTTCAGATAATAAGCCTCTTCGAGAGGGGAAATTTCTTATACATCACATAAATTTACAAATACAAGATGATTCCAAATGAAAAGGTCTCCTTGGTATATATAGGAGACTAGGAGGTACAATTACAACTAATGGACCCAAGCCAACATAAATAAAATAACAATATTAATGTAATGTTCCCTAGTTAAGGGGTAATGTGCCACTATTTAGGTCTTAACAATGTGTATGGACAAAAAATTGTATTTTTTACTCTAGAGTGAGAAAAAATGGGAAATTAAGTCTGTTGAGAGAAATGGAACCATCCATGAGTGAGTTACTTGCATTTACATTGTCCTTCATGACCTTTTCCCTTGATCAACTTTGAGTTCCATAACCATACCTTTGGGGCTACCAGACTTCTTCAAGGGTTGACATCAATGAAAACCAATATTTCAACGATACTAACGATGCATCTTTTGTTTGGTATACGAATCTTTTCTTGCATAGATATTTCGAGCGAAGGAAAATAACCAGGGAAAAATGTGTAATATCCATATTTATGCATTGCCTACATTCATTAAATCGATAAGCCATCTATCATATCTAAAAGATCCTAATTGATTCTTTGGATGGATCATTTAAGGAGGCTTATGAGAAAACACAAACTAGTAATATAGTTTGCAATAGTCTAACCCATTTATGCACATCTAGTCCTAGGCATAATTCCAACAATTTTTTACACTATTTATATGTTCCAAGCATGGAAATCAAGAAAGAATGCAATATAAATCATTGAGTAGATACATTGATTTCAATAATGATATCACAGAAAACAATAGGGTATATCATTTCAGTGATGATATAATAAAAAATGATTGACAATAATCAAGGAATCATAGTGGTAATGATTTCAACAATGATAAAGAACATAATAATTAGCTAGTAACATTCATTTTGGCAACGTATGATCAGTGACGAATGACTGAGGAAACCCTAATCCCTCAGCCACACGCAGAAGACACCAACAACCAAAGCTCCTGTGCGGCGTATTCCCTGTAGCGTAACCCAAGACCAGCTCTACTGACGCTTCATAATGGGAACGGAGGGGGGGGGACAACCCCCCTCATACAGAAATATCGCTGCAAATGATAGATCTGGCACTCGAGCAAAGCGACCTGCCTTTGAGCCACCACAACAAGTTCACGAGCAGCTCTTGGCCAGAGAACACGACCTTCGGAAGGAAATGGACACAGGCGTAGAGGTGGGAACCTCCCAGAAAAAGCCACACCGAGGATGGGAACCAGGTAAATGCATACCCCAGCTAGAAAATGCACCAAGATATCTTATTAGTTCTACCAGGGTAGGAGAACATACAGAGTTTATGAAAGAACATGCCCTCATAGGAAAGTTCTTAGGGCTATGGCCTACATAACGGGATCTCCACAAATGGATCAAGCATTGGTGGAACCCCAAGGGGGATTATGAAGTTCAGCTCAGCTCCAAGGGCTTCTTCACAATCATCCTATATAACTTAGAGGACAAGGACAAGATATTTGAGAATGGCCCATACTTCTTTAACTCAGTTGGGCTCTTCCTACTTTTTTGGACTGAAAGATTCAGCCCTGACAAAGAAGACTTCACCATGGCCCCAGTGTGGATCCGCTTATACTCTTTACCACAAGAGTTCTGGTTGGAGGAAATTCTGATGGGTATAGGGAATACTCTAGGGCAGTATGTAAGAGCATTGGAAGCCACCAGGCAAAGAAAATACACCTCCTATGCCAGAATCTGTGTCTACATGAACATCTCCAAAGCACTCCCCGGATCAATAACTCTGGAATATCAAGACAAGGACTGGCAGCAAACCCTGGACTATGAACACATTCCTTTTCATTGTAGAAGGTGCCATGAGCATGGCCACCTCTTCTGAGACCGCCCCCTCACCAAAACAACCACCAGAGCAAGCGATCCCGCACAAAAGGATGGATTCACCACGGTGGCGTCAAAGAAGTGAAATCCACCAAAGAGACAAATCCAAGAGCAGAAGAAAAACATGCAAAACATCGAAACAAGAAAATCCTACGAGATTATGAAGCACCTACCGGAGGAGGAAGAAGTCCAGGATCCACACAAAAATCAACAGCAATCACAGGACAATCCATCAATTCCAACCCCCCCGCCCCAGAGCCAGGAAGCACACACAGAGGACAGGGGTGAAGGAGATGGGGACACCCCAATGCAGCTGGATGAAAGAGATCTCATCGTCATAGACCTGGAAAAGCTAGAAGAAACCCTGAAT
Source organism: Picea engelmannii (assembly GCA_009831015.1). Lineage (NCBI taxonomy): Eukaryota > Viridiplantae > Streptophyta > Pinopsida > Pinales > Pinaceae > Picea > Picea engelmannii. The sequence goes on along the minus strand of ML776877.1, from coordinate 2,698,953 downwards.
CAGAAAGACCTGCAAACCCTTCTTGAAGAGCAATTGCGCAAGGTGCACAAAGTATTTCGCAACTCCTCCGCGGGCTCCTCTGCACGGCTATGTATAGCCTCGGACTCGCATTCTGGCTCAAAGAAAATCCCTCGAGAAAATAAGACAAGAGGGCATAAAACAGTGCAACAACTGATCAGGGAGGCAGGTAACCTCATGATAAACTCTAGACAGATCCACAAGATCTTAGAGGTTTACCTCCAAACCCCGACATCAACTCAATGATGAAAATCCTCACCTGGAACATTAGAGGATTAAATGGTAGGTCCAAGCAAAGGACCCTCCGAGAATGTATAAAAGCCGAGAATCCATACATGCTCTTATTACAAGAAACCAAATGTGCAGGAACATAAGCTGAAATCATCTTTCAGCGTATTTGGAGAGATTGCAACTTCATATCAACAGACTCTGCAGGCGCCTCAGGAGGACTGGCCATCCTCTGGAACCCTACCAGCATAAGTGTCCACAACCCCTTTTCAACTGTGGGCACGATAATGATGCACTTCCAGATCATTGGCTTGAACTAGGAGGGGGACATCACGAATGTCTATGGCCCCCAAAGTCAGCAGGATAAAGACAAACTCATGCAGAGGCTAGAGCTCATAAGAACCCTGCTAACCACATGCAACTGGATCCTAGGAGGGGACTTTAATAGGATCCTTACACTAGAGGAAAAAACAGGAGGTACCAAAAAGCTGGAGCAAGACAGTGGTAATTTCAAAACCCTCATTGATCATCTTAAATTAGTACATATAGAGAATAGCAATGGCACTTTTACGTGGTCGAATCGCAGATCAGGTGCCCATCACATAGCCTGTCGGCTGGACCGCTTCCTGGTCTCTGAGGAATTAATGGAGTCGGGCTCACAGCTGGAAAGCCTCATCATACCTAGAGCTAGATCAGATCACGGGCTGCTGGTCCTCAACATGAACATTCAAGACACACCCAAATTCAATCCCTTCCGCTTTGAGAAATTCTGGCTCCTTCATCAAAACTTCCAACACCTAGCCAAGGAATGGTGGACATAGGAAGAAATAAATCATGGCTCCAGTATGTACCAATTTTAGCAAAGACTCAAGAAATTCAAGATGCTGCTGAAGCAATGGAACAAGAACTGTTTCAGAGATATTTTCCAAAGCATTCAAGGCATAGAAAGACAGCTAGAGGAGATCCAAAAAACCTTTATCTCCGGATCCAGAACTGTCGAACTAATGAAGGAGGAAGAGATGCTCCACGAACAACTAGAAGAAAGACAAAAGCAGGAAGAGATTCTATGGAAACAAAAATCTCACGTGCAGTGGCTGAAGGAAGGGGAGAGGAACACCAAATTCTTTCACAGGACAGTGATGGATCGAAGGCATGTCAACAGGATCACACACTTAGAAGATGGCCAAGGCAACATAGTCAGAGAGCACTCTAAGATAGAAGCAGAGGTAATCAACTTCTATCGGGATCTCCCAACAGAAACCCAGGAGGACAGAACATAAGCCATCCAAAGAACTACAAGACACATACCAACCCTGGTAACCCCGGAGCAAAATGCCGCCCTCACAAGGCCCATCACCTAGGAGGAAGTGGACCAGGCGATAAGAGATATGCCCCCAGGCAAGGCCCCAGGGCCAGATGGGTTCACCACAGACTTTTTCCATCACTGCTGGGACCTGATAAAGAGAGACATATGGGAAGTGGTAGAGGAATCGAGAGCTTCGGGTGTGGTTCTTCCAGCTCTAAACGCAACCTTCCTCACCCTCATTCCTAAAGAAGAGAGAGTCACCAATCCAAAGCACTTCAGACCCATCGCCCTCTGCAATGTTGTCTACAAAATCATCACAAAGGTTATAGCCAATAGGCTGAAACCCATCCTGACTCATGCCATTTCTAAAGAACAGGTCGGGTACGTAGAAGGAAGGCAAATCACAGACAACATCATTTTAGTGCATGAGGTCATCCACTCTCTTAAAACCTCCAAAATCCCAGGTATGTTAATAAAGCTGGACCTATCCAAAGCTTTTGACAGAGCCAGTTGGCAATATCTCAAAGCCATCCTTGACTCCTTTGGCTTCGACCAGGGCTGGGTCAAGTGGATCCTCAATCTCATCTCCTCCACCTTCTTCTCCATCTTGGTCAATGGCGTTCCGTCTGGGCCCTTTTCACCTTCAGGAGGAATCCGACAAGGAGATCCCCTCTCACCTTTCCTTTTTGTACTTATGGCAGAGGGCTTAGGCAAATCTATCACAGCGGCAAGAACAGATCCCTCAAAGGTCTACCTCTCCACAATCTTTAGCCAACCCTCTCCCACAGTCGATTCGTAGATGACATGCTCCTTCTCAACTCCCCCTCGGCAAGGGAATCCCTCTCACTCAACTCCATCTTCTCTGACTTCATGGAAGCCTTAGGCATATCTCTAAACCTGGATAAGTCCAAACTCTACTTTTTCAATACCCCCGCTTCGGTTCAAGCCCACATATCCAGACTCCTAGGCATACCAAGGAACTCCCTTCCATCCAACTACCTAGGCATCCCCCTCATGGAGGCTGCTGCCAGATCTATCTCCTGGGATAGCCTTCTCCTTTCCATTTCCAACAGACTAAGCAATTGGACCTTCAGACCCCTCAATATTGCCTCCCGACTCGTCCTCCTTAAGTCAGTCTTACAAGCCCTCCCCACCTATCTCTTCACAGTCCTAGCAGCTCCTAAGCATGTCATAAAAGCCATAAAAATCCTACAGCGCAATTTCCTCTGGCATGACCACCGGCCAAACAAAAAGTGGGCCCTTGTGAGCTGGGAAAAAATTTGCATGCCAAAAAGTCAAGGCGGATTAGGCCTTCAGGATCCGGGAAAACTTAATCAAGTTATGGGAGCCAAAATCTGGTGGCGCTGGCTGAAATCTCCTGCAACGGCCTGGGGCCGTATTTCGAGGCACAAGTATGCCCCACTAACACCTGACAATCAACTGATCAGGCACAACACCAGGATCCAAGGATCCAACATCTGTACCACCGCTTGGAAAAACCGCACCTTAATTCAGAAACATGCCTTCTTGAAGGTCAGGGATGGGGAGAGCGTCATGCTCTGGCATGACTCCTAGCAGCAATTCAAACCTCTGAATGAAATAGAAGACCTAGCCGCCCTTCGAGAAGCCATTGACCCGCAAGCCTCCCTGAAAGTTAAGGACCTCTTGAAACCTCAAGGGCAGCACCTACATTGGCGTCAATGGAAACTTTCTCACTAAGACCTCGGTGTCCCTGAAAATTTTAGCCTGGGAAGCTAGCACACCCAAGCTAAACGATGTAAAATTCCAGTAAGGGAAGGGGCAGACATTTTGAGATGGGGGTACTCCACCGCTAGGATATTCATGATCAAGGAAGCCTATAACATCCACAACCACCCCCAAGTCGAAAACAAAGAGGCCATTTGGAATAAAGTCTGGAATTCAGCTCTCTGGCCCAAGGTCTCCACCTTCCTATGGCTAGTAGTGCACAATAGGGCTCTAACTTGGGACAATCTTAGGAAACGAAGCTTCATTGGACCCTCCCTCTGTGTGCTCTGCCATCAACAAGAAGAAACCAAGGAACATCTCTTCAATGGATGCCGCTACAGTCAAAGCGTCTGGGATCAAAGTGCGCAAATTATGCGTAAGTCTGGGCAACTCCGAGGCAGTGTAAATGATACAATCGAGCACTGGGACAACATTTCATACAAAAACGCGCTCCTAAATCACATCTGGCAGCTTTTACCAGGTTTCATCCTCTGGCAGCTCTAGAAGGAAAGAAACAAAAGAATCTTCCACTCACAAGCCTCCCCTCCAGAGGCCACATGGGAGACAATCAGCTCGTTGATCAAGGAAACAATTAGGAGCCACCCCTGGAAATTGGAGGACCTAAAGGGCACACCTGATGAGCAATGCATCCTACAACATTGGAAACCCCTCCCCTCCACTCACCAAGTCAGGAGGATCAACAAACCCCCCCAAACCAGCCCCACCACCTGGTCCCCCTCCCATAGCCACTTCATAAAAATTAACTTTGATGGAGCAGCCAAAGGCAACCCGGCAATAGCAGGATGGGGTGCAATGGCCAAAGATTCAGAAGGAAATCTCTTGGGACTATTCACAGGCTTCCTAGGGGAAACGAAAAATAATGTGGTGGAGCTAATAGGCTTATTAAGAGGCTTGTAGGCAACACTGGAAAAATACCATCGCAATATAGTCCTGGAAAAATACTCACAGGTTGTCATTCATCTAATCACCAAGATTCTAAATGCAAGCACGCCTTTTAAGATCTCACCAAGCTGGCACCTCTCAGGAATGCTAGAAGACTTTAAAACCACCTCACTCCCGCTCTCAGCATCGTGCCTTCTCATGTGAAGAGAGAGGCAAATCAAGTAGCAGATAGCCTAGCAAATGAAGCAGTTGAAAGGGAAGTTGATTACTCCAGCTGGGTGGACCAAGCCTCAGACCGCTCAGACATCTTCATGAGATGCCAAGCCTTAGCCAACAGGGATATGCTCCCCCCGGATGGGGTGACACGTGCTCAGCAGGGGACACGCGGGAGGCTACCGAGACGCCCATTTATGGTATCAACCGGCGTGATCTCTTCGATTATTAATTGAGCCATGGCCTGAACCCGCCACCTTAAACTGATGATCCCTCTCGCGCACGGGAGAGGTACCAGTCGACAGAGCACTAACAACATAGTGTTAATGGCAATCGCGGGCATAGCAGATTAGTGTTTTATCGTGGCAATGGATAGGGTAGAGCTGCATTGGCCCTTCGCAGCACTCATTCTGTCCGAGCGACATTTTCAACCTCCGTCAACGATTGAGAAAGGGGAGGCCAAGCTGCAATTCCGACCTCCACCTATTCGCACTCCTCCAGGGGCCTCCACCATGCCCAGGATTAGAGGCAAATCGTGCAGAGGGGAATCTTGGTACAGGGCTGAATCCCAGTGCAAGCGCATATAGAAATTCAAGCGAGCTCTTTCACTGGCATCCACCCGATGTAAGCGAAGTCCTTGGTCACTTCCCATGGCAATTGTCGAAGAAATAAGCATAGAGGAGGCTATGCAGAGCCACCCTCCCATTGCACAAGTAGAGGAACACAGGCCACAGCCCGAAGCCAACCTGGGGAGACACAACGCCGCTAGCGAGGAGGACCTCTTCCCACCCTGCATCGTGAACGAGGAAGCCCCTCCCGGCGACACCATAGGGATGGCGGAGACAGAATGGACACCGACCCAACCAGTGGGAGACCCCAACGCATGTACAGCGAAGAACTTTGGCACGGAGACTTCTGGTGACAGTGGAGGAATGGACCAGCCCACCTTCTCGGAACTCTGGCACCTACCACTCATTTTCGAGCTCCGAAGCCTGCTGGACGACCTAGCCTTTCATCTTGCCAGGATGGATCAAAGGCTGGACATGCTCTTTGTAGCCCACTCGAAGAACATTCCAAAGCGGCAGTGCCCTATGTGCACATAGGCGTACTTGATTCCGGCAGGTTGGCGTCAGACGGGACACAAGTGAGCGAGCTCGAGCAAATAGTTCCACCGGAGCTCTGGTTAGGAGTTTTTTATGCTGTTTCAGTTTAGTTAGATTGTTCAGTTTCCTTATGACTAGATATGATCTCCTTTTTGAAACTTGTTAGCACTGCTGCCCTGGTTTCCCTCGTGCGGGGCGTGCAAATGTATCTTTTGATAACTGCTATGCACTTGGCACAGGAGACCCAGCTGTCTTGGTTTCCTGCTCAGGCGGGACAACTGGCGTCATCTGCAGTCACTGTACACTCTTGCTTTTTGCTAATATAACAGGTTTCACCTCTTTTTTATTTATAAAAAAAAAAACATTCATTTTAGCAACGATATAACACAAAACAATAAGGTGTATTTATTTCAGAGATAATACAATGAAAAATTATTTAGAGCAATTAATTACATTGATTCAAAAATGACATAATATAAAACAATATTTTGCATTAATCTCAATGACGATACAATAAAAATGATGTAAAATAATCAGGTAATTAATCTTAATACAGTTGCTCAAACTAAAAATTTAAATAAAAAAATTATTAAAGAATAAAAAATTATATAAAATTATGGAGGATGTTTAATGCACACAATGTAATTTATTTATTCCCTCATAAGGAAACTTCATTAAGTTGATGAAGCTATGTGAAGTCATCCAATATTAAAATATAACTTCATTAATTGATTTTATCCTAATGATTCATTTGTAGATCCGTCCTATATACTATAAATACATGCTATTAACTTAGACTAATCAATAATTCACTACTTCTACACTTTGCTATATGGTTAGATGTTGTATTTTTTCAGTAATTTAATTGATGAGTACTCCATTGATTTTAGGGAAGGTATGGTGAAGGAAGTCTTCTTCCAGTAGGTTTGATCTATTTGCATACTTGTTTTATATAAAATAATTATAATACAAAAAATTATTAAGAAACCTACACGTTGATTGGTGGAAAGGGGTTTGATCTATTTACATACTTATTTTATATAAAATAATTATAATACAAAAAATTATTAAGAATCCCACACGTAGATTGGTGGAAAGGTTTGTATTGTGATTAAATAATAATGTAGAATGCAAAGAAGGTGTTCATATCGGTGCTCAAGAGTCCATGCATGTTCTTTTATCAAAAGTGCCTTGCGAAGTGTCTCTATGTTCCTCTCGAGATATTTAGGAAAAAGGAATTGTACCCTTTCTACAACAACTAGAATATCAAGGAAGGCATCCCCAAGAGCCCTAGCCCTAATTAGTGTAGTAAATGGATTTTTTAAGGAGATGTAAGAGCAGATACAAAGTAATAATATATTTTTCCATAGTATAATTTATTTATAGAACTTATTTTTAGGCATAGTTCAATGAAGATTTGTATTATTGATATGCTCTCATCATGGAAACCAAAAAATAATGTAATATCAATCATTGAGTAGTCATATTGATTTAAGCAATGTCATAACACAAAACAATAAGATATAATGACATAATAAAAAAAGATCAAAGAGAATTAGAGAATTGCAATGTTAAGTAGTTATATTGATTTCAACAATGATATAATACAAAACAATAAGGTTTGTTTATTTTAGAGATGATATAATGAAAAATGATTTAGAGCGATTAGTTGCATTGGTTTAGTAATGACATAATGTAAAACAATATGATGCAAATTGATTTAGTGATTATAAAAATGAAAAATGATTTAGAATTAATCAAGTATTTGTATTTATTTTAACACAAAACAATAAGGTGCATCGATTTCACTGGTAATACAATGAAAAATTATTCAATGCATTCCCAAAAGAAACGATACCGAGTAAATTGATATGGTACATTGATTTCAATACCCAAATAGTGTAAGTTATCAAGTCAAGTGACTTTAACAATAACACAATGGAAATAATTTCAAATTACCTATTATAAGTTGAATTTTACTAATTTGTTTGGTTGGGTATGATTCATCTATTAGTATTTGCACACTAAAACCATTATAATATTATATATATGTTAAGATATCTAGAATACATATGCAATGCATTAAAATAAAAGTATGCAATAAAATGTAAATAGAATTATGAGAAACATATGAGATTGAAGAAAGAAACTATTAATATTGAAAATAAAAAGAGACAATTTTTTTTTTCTTATTATCCATATGAAAAGCTGAAATTGATCATTATTATTTATTATTTATTATAGGGATACTATTGCTTATAGTATTCTAAAAATGATACTTTGTAAATTTCAAATCATGAGATTCATCTAAAACATATATATATATATTAATGATATTATTTGGAAAATTTCAAATGATCAATTTCATCTAAAACATCTGCATAAACATATTAATAAGGATCTAAAGTTTTGATGTTAGAATGAGGGTAGATCCATCTTAACTGAGTATCTATTATGCTCCAAAAGTATCAAATCTCTCCAAGTACAAATATTTTTTTAGAGTGCAAAACTTGAAAGAATCTTTATATCTCAAATACCTCCAATAAATAAAAATAAAAAAATATATATAAAAATAAAAAACTTTAATACTTTAATTTCATTTTTTTTTTTGAATGATTACAGTTACAGCCTTAAAACAACTTTGATATTCAAATCTTTGTCATTTATGGTTGATCTGAAATTTTCATCAAATTCACAGACAAAGTTATGAGAATGAAAAGACAACAATAAATATTACACGAGGTGCTCTTTAACCAGGAAGGGAGTGGGCTAATTAGGGAGCAATCTGTCCTTCCCATTTATGTTTTTAGTCAATCCAGAACCTTAATAGATTTTTTGAGCATCTAGGTTGGTTAAAAATGGGTCAAACCCATAGATTTATGTTTTTAGTCAATCCAGAACCCTAATAGATTTTCTGAGCATCTAGGTTGGTTAAAAATGGGTCAAACCCATAGAGCAAAGTTCTGAAATACATGAAACATTGACCCATGCAAAACTCAGACTACCCCTAAAAATCTAGTCAGATTCAGACCCATTTTTTTAACTGAAAAAAGATTTTGCTACCGAGTTAACCTACTCCATCGGGAAGGATTGCTACCGAGATACCCACTTAACCTACTCCACCAGGAAGGATTGCGGGCGAGGCCCAAATAAATCCATAGACAATAGAGAACGAACAAATAAAAAAGAATGGAAACCACAGTTATGGAGTGTACTCCTTTGCAATTTTCAATATCCACTGCTGGCAATATTCCGGTGCGTACCTCTAATGCTTTACCCAGTATTCGAATTAATAGACAGAACAGTACGTCTTCAAGCAGGTGACTATCAAAAGTATCGCTACAGCTAGGCGAGAGGAATTTTCACGAGGCAAATATACAGTGATTCACAAACTGCACCACGACAACTTTCCACTTTCTACTATAATATCCATTTAAATCCTTTATAATTTTGTCTAAGTATGCAACATTTGTGAGACTAGCGCACTTACCCAAGCTGTTCCATCGGCTCGCAACCTCTCCGTCACTTTGAAGATGGTTACAAATAATTCCGCACTCTCTCAACAATTTCACATCTTCTCTTCGGTCGATTATATCGTTCATGAAATCTGCATATCCCCTGAAAACAAGCGCACAAGGCACTGCAGAAGCTTCGAATGCAACTAGATTTCTCAGGATTACCTCTGTGTTGGTGTCGAAATTTATTTTGGGGAGGTAGAGAGTGGCAGTTTTCTTGTCAAATTGTATTGTGGTGAGATCGCCATCAGTAGGAGAGAATTTGACTCACGCAAAGTACAAATTGACCACATATGGAATATCCAGTTCGTCTCTTGAGGGCCGTATGAACTCAGAGGATGATTCTTCCACAATTTTTCTTGCACTTTTATTGAATAGAGGAGCCAAGAGTCTCTTAAACACACTCAGAACAAGAAATAAGGGTAAATTCATCAGAAATTGCACAAGCCTGCATTTCAGCCCTCGCCGAACCGAGTCCGTGAGAAGTCGGGGAGAGAACTTTCCACAACAAACTGCAGGCTTGTGGAACGGTTGACATGTCCACTGACTCAAACGCATCGTTTTCTTCCTCAATTGGAATTGGAGTAAGTGTTGATATGTCCGCTGAATACGGAGCATCGTTTTGTTCCTCAAGTTTAATTGGCTTTTGATTGATGGAAAGAGGGACGATACTGTAGTACAACACCTCCAGCATGTGACGTCTGTCCTCTATCAGCAGATTTGAATTCTCGGGCAACTTGAAGGCGAAAGGCGATAATTGTTGGCACACCAGCCTCAGCAGGATAGAGAGTCTCTCCTCTGCCTTGGCTTTAGAACCCAACTGCAACTTCAAAAGCGTTTTCATTAGAAATAGCGGCAATTGATTTTCGAGCATCATCAAATCTCTCAAAATAGAGTTGTCGTCGACACCAGTGCCAGTCGGATGAAAGACTGGCCCCAACTGCTGGTCGTCTGCATGGGAGCTTTGGTCAGCGTGTCTGACATAAAACTGCAGGCACTCGAGAAGGAAGACGGCGTCCAGGGCCAGGATCCACACCAAGGTTTCTTACTTATAATCGATGAACTTGTGATAGCAGGTCCGGATTTGCCAGTCGTATTTTTTAAACTCCTCTACAACAACAGAGGGAAACTTGCCTGGTCCATTAATTCTTTTGTGAAATCTGTAAACAGCTGCCAATTTGTAGCTCTCCATATCATAGATTTCAGATCTCCAGTGGTGATAGGGGCCAATGTAAACCGACTGCGGAATGTAGGCTTCTGCCTTGTCTGCCATTAACTCTTTGGAAACATTAAACACCGACGCACGCCATTATTTCACCTTATGCTTTTCCTTCTGCTCTTCTTCTTCTAGTACATCTAGACATTCCTTAACTTGAATAACCCGACTATCTTCATTCATCTTCACTTGAACGGAATTAGTGTTGCATTCCATGTTTTCAGGTAGGAGAAAAGGAGCCACAGAACAAAATATTTAAGAAAAGTTCGAAATATATAAGGAGAGTTTAGAGGCTGTAGCATGACATGGAATTCAATTGGTATAAAATTATTTTCAACAAATAAAAATGATTATGAATTATACAGTATCTTTCAAAACTACAATATTATCTTCCCTTCTTTGGCGATACATAGACCAGCACAGCCTCAAACTCAGTGTTCGTGGTTGATGAACGTCGAAAGGTGGGTTGGCAAGAATATGAAATGCTCGAAGTTCATGAAAATAGGTATGTCCGGAATATGAAACGTCTAGTAAAGCACATTCATTGATTTTGGAGGATGACTAAGAATATGTGAGTATCTTCAACCCTTAACTATTAGATTATAATTTTAGATTAAAAGGTCATTAATTGTGCCCATTGCCAATAGGTGTACGCCTTTCGGCAATTTCCCATTTCCTTGGGCAATTTGATATTTTTGGATCTATATGTACACTTACAGCAGTCACCATAGTTAAGTTGGTGGTCGCAACTTGTGCCAGGCTAACATTATCTTTATTTTTTTTTACTTTACAAATATTATTTATATCAAATGAGTGTATAAGATTTTTTTTGTTTATGAGACAAGAGATCCTCTTTCATTTAACTACTAAAATCTACTAACATATACATACCCTACTCCCATGTGAATTTGAACTTGTGATTTCCTAGGAGGAAACACATGTTAACCATTAAGCTCAATATATATATATATATATATATATATAGGAAATGAAAGTAAGAAAATTATCATTGTTATGTGTGTTGTTCATTATGAGAAAATATTTTAGAGTGAAAAACTTGAAGAAATTTTTACTCCTGAAAAGATTCAATCTCCTTCAACTTATGATAGATCTCAAATTAAGATAGATATCAATGGTATTTTACAAATTTTCATAGGGGAGAGAATGAAGTTGTCGTCGACAACAGTGCCAGTCGGATGGAAGACTGGCCCCAACTGCTGGTCGTCTGCATCGGAGCTTTGGTCAGCGTGTCTGACATAAAACTGTGGGCACTCGAGAAGGAAGACGACGTCCAGGGCCAGGATCGGCACCAAGGTTTCTTCCTTATAATCGATGAACATGTGATAGCAGTTCCGAATTTGCCAGTCGTATTTCTTAAACACTTCTACAACAATAGACGGAAACTTGCCTGGTCCATTAATTCTTTTGGGAAATCTGTAAACAGCTGCCAATTTGTATCTCTCCATATGATAGATTTCAGATCTCTAGTGGTGATAGGGGCCAATGGAAACCGACTACGGAATGTAGGCTTTCGGCTTGTCTGCGATTAACTCTTTGGAAACATTAAACAACGACGCACGCCATTCTTTCACCTTTTGCTTTTCCTTCTGCTCTTCTTCTTCTAGTACATCTAGACATTCCTTAACTTGAGTAACCCGACTATCTTCATTCATCTTCACTTGAACGGAATTAGTGTTGCATTCCACGTTTTCAGGTAGGAGAAAAGGAGCCACAAAACAAAATAGTTAAGAAAAGTTCGAAATATATAAGGAGAGTTTAGAGGCTGTAGCATGACATGGAATTCAAATGGTAGAAAATTATTTTCAACAAATAAAAATAATTATGAATTCTGCAGTCTCTTTCAAAACTACAATATTATCTTCACTTCTTTTGCAATACATAGACTAGCACAGCCTCAAACTCAACGTTCGTGGTTGATGAAGGCCGAAAGGTGGGTTCCCGAGAATATGAAACGCTTGAAGCTCATGAAAACAGGTGGGTCGGAGAGAATATGAAACGCCCCGTAAATCATATTCATTGATTTGGGAGGATGACTAAGAATATGCGAGCATCTTCAACTGTTAACTATCAGATTATAATTTTAGATTAAAAGGTCATTAATTGTGTCCATTGCCAATAGGTGAACGCTTTTCAACTTAAATATATGCTTTTCAACTTAAGAATATGAAATGCTCGAAGCTCATGAAAATAGGTGGGTCTGCGAGAATATGAAACGCCCCATAAGCACATTTATTGATTTGGGAGGCTTAAATATAAGCTAACATTATATTCCCATTTCCTTGGGCAATTTGATATTTTTGGATCTATATGTACATGTACAACAGTCACGATAGTTAAGTTGGTTGTCGCAACTTGTGCTAGGCTAACATTATCTTTTTATTTTTTTACTTTACAAATATCATTTATATCAAATGAGTGTATAAGAATTTTTTTGTTTATGAGACAATAGATCCTCTTTGATTTAACTACTAAAATCTATTAGCATATACATAAGCTACTCCTATGTGAATTTGAACTTGTGATTTCCTAGGAGGAAACACATGTTAACAATTAAACTCAATATATATAAGAAATGAAAGTAAGAAAATTATCAATGTTATGTGTGTTGTTCATTATGAGAAGATAATTTAGAGTGAAAACCTTGAAGAAATATTTACCCATCAAAGGATTCAATCTGCTTCAACTTATGATAGATCTCTAATTAAGATGTATATACCATAATATTTTACAAATTTTCATGGGGGAGAGAATGGAGTTGTCCTCGACACCAGTGCCAGTCGGATGAAAGACTGGCCCCAACTATTGGTCATTTGCATGGGAGCTTTGGTCAGCGTGTCTGAAATAAAACTGCGGGCACTCGAGAAGGAAGACGACATTGAGGACCATGATCCACACCAAGGTTTTTTCCTTATAATCGATGAACTTCTGATAGCATGTCCGAATTTGCCAGTTGTATTTTTTAAACTCCTCTACAACAATAGATGGAAACTTGCCCGGTCCATTAATTCGTTTGTGAAATCTATAAACAGCTGCCAGTTTGTAGCTCTCCATATCATAGATTTCAGATCTCTAGTTGTGAGAGGGGCCAATGGAAATCGTCTGCAGAATGTAGGCTTCCAGCTTGTCTGCCATTAACTCTTTGGGAACATTAAACACCGACGCACAACATTCTTTCACCTTTTTCTTTTCCTTCTGCTCTTCCTCTTCTAGTACATCTAGACATTCCTTAACTTGACTAACCCGATTATCTTCATTCATCTTCACTTGAACGGAATTAGTGTTGCATTCCATGTTTTCAGGTAGGAGAAAAGGAGCCACAGAACAAAATAGTTAAGAAAAGTTTGAAATATATAAGGAGAGTTTAGAGGCTATAGCATGACATGCAATTCAATTGGTAGAAAATTATTTTCAACAAATAAAAATGATTATGAATTCTACAGTCTTTTTCAACACTACACTATTATCTTCACTTCTTTGCCCATACATAGACTAGGACAGCCTCAAACTCAGCGTTCATGGTTGATGAACGCCGAAAGGTGGGTTGGCGAGAATATGAAATGCTTGAAGATCATGAAAATAGGTGGGTCGGCGAGAATATGAAACGCCTCGTAAATCACATTCATTTATTTGGGAGGATGACTAAGAATATGTGAGCATCTTCAACTGTTAACTATTAGATTATAATTTTAGATTAAAAGGTCATTAATTGTGCCCATTGCCAATAGGTGTACGCCTTTCCTATTAGATTATAATTTTAGATTAAAAGGTCATTAATTGTGCCCATTGCCAATAGGTGTACGCCTTTCGGCTTAAATATACGCTAACATTATAGTCCCATTTCCTTGGGCAATTTGATATTTTTGGATCTATATGTACACTTACAGCAGTCACGATAGTTAAGTTGGTGGTCGCAACTTGTGCTAGGCTAACATTATCTTTTTATTTTTTTACTTTACAAATATCATTTATATCAAATGAGTGTATAAAAATCTTTTTGTTTATGAGACAAGAGATCCTATTTCATTTAACTACTAAAATCTACTAAGATATACATACCTTAGTCTCATGTGAATTTGAATTTGTGATTTACTAGGAGGAAACACATGTTAACCATTAAGCTCAATATATATATATATATATATAGGAAATGAAAGTAAGAAAATTATAAATGTTATGTGTGTTGTTCATTATGAGAAGATATTTTAGAGAAGATATTTTAGAGTGAAAAACTTGAAGAAATTCTACCCCTCAAAAGATTCAATCTCCTTCAACTTATGATAGATCTCAAATTAAGATAGATATACAATGGTATTTTACAAATTTTCATGGGGGAGAGAATGGAGTTGTCGTCAACACCAGTGCCAGTTGGATGAAATACTAGCTCCAACTATTGGTCGTCTGCATGGGAGCTTTGGTCAGCATGTCTGACATAAAACTGTGGGCACCCGAGAAGGAAGACGATGTCTAGGGCCAGGATCCACCGCAAGATTTCTTCCTTATAATCGATGAACTTGTGATACCAGGTCCGGATTTGCCAGTCGTATTTTTTAAACTCCTCTACAACAACAGACGGAAACTTGCCTAGTCCATTAATTCTTTTATGAAATCTGTAAACAACTGCCAATTTGTAGCTCTCCATATCATAGATTTCAGATCTCCAGTTGTTATATGGGCCAATGGAAATCGACTGCAGAATGTAGGCTTCCGCTTTGTCTGCCATTAACTCTTTAGGAACATTAAACACCGACGCACACCATTCTTTCACCTTTTTATTTTCTTTCCGTTCTTATTGTTCTAGTACATCTAGACCTTCCTCAACTTGAGTAACCTCACTATCTTCATTCATCTTCACTTGAACGGAATTAGTGTTGCATTCCATGTTTTCAGGTAGGAGAAAAGGAGCCACAGAACAAAATAGTAATGAAAAGTTCAAAATATATAAGGAGAGTTTAGAGGCTGTAGCATGACATGGCATTCAATTGGTAGAAAATTATTTTCAATAGATAAAAATGATTATGAATTCTATAGTCTCTTTCAAAACTACAATATTGTCTTCGCTTCTTTGGCGATACATAGACTAGCACAGCCTCAAACTCAACATTAGTGGTAGATGAACACCGAAAGGTGGGTTCGCGAGAATATGAAACGCTTAAAGCTCATGAAAACAGGTGGGTCGGAGAGAATATGAAACGCCCCGTAAATCACATTCATTGATTTGGGAGGATGACTAAGAATATGCGAGCATCTTCAACTGTTAATTATCAGATTATAATTTTAGATTAAAAGGTCATTAATTGTGCCCATTGCCAATAGGTGAACGCTTTTCAACTTAAATATATGCTAACATTATATTCCCATTTCCTTGGGTAATTTGATATTTTTGGATCTATATGTACACGTACAACAGTCACGATAGTTAAGTTGGTGGTCGCAACTTGTGCCAGGCTAACATTATCTTTTTATTTTTTTACTTTACAAATATCATTTATATCAAATGAGTGTATAAGAATTTTTTTGTTTATGAGAGAAGAGATCCTTTTTGATTTAACTACTAAAATCTACTAACATATACATACACTATTCCCATGTGAATTTGAACTTGTGATTTCCTAGGAGGAAACACATGTTAACCATTAAGCTCAATATATATATATATATATATATATATATATATATATATATATATATATATATATATATATATATATACAATGTTATGTGTGTTGTTCATTATGAGAAGATATTTTAGAGTGAAAAACTTGAAGAAATCTTTACCCCTCAAAAGATTCAATCTCCTTCAACTTATGATAGATCTCAAGTTAAGATGGATATACAATGGTATTTTAAAAATTTTCATGGGGGAGAGAATGAAGTTGTCGACGATACTAGTGCCAATTAAATGAAAGACTGGCCCCAATTGCTAGTCGTCTACATGGATGCTTTGGTCAGCGTGTCCGACATAAAACTGTGGACACTCGAGAAGGAAGACGACGTCCAGGGCCAGGATATGCACCAAGGTTTCTACCTTATAATTGATGAACTTGTGATAGCAGGTTCATATTTGCCAGTCTTATTTTTTAAACTCCTCTACAACAACAGATGGAAACTTGCCTGGTCCATTAATTTTTTTGTTAAATCTGTAAACAACTGCAAATTTGTAGCTCTCCATATCATGGATTTCATATGTTCAGTGGTCATAGGGGCCAATGGAAACCGACTGTGGAATGTAGGCTTCTAGTTTGTCTACCATTAACTCTCTGGGAACATTAAACATTGATGCATGTCATTCTTTCACCTTCTGCTCTTCTTGTTCTAGTACATCTAGACATTCCTTAACTTGAGTAACCCAACCATCTTCATTCATCTTCATTTGAACTGAATTAGTGTTGCATTCCATGTTTTCAGGTAGGAGAAAAGGAGCTACAGAACAAAATAGCTAAGAAAACTTCGAAATATATAAGGAGAGTTTAGAGGCTGTAGCATGACATGGAATTCAATTGGTAGAAAATTATTTTCAACAAATAAAAATGATTATGATTTCTACAGTCTCTTTCAAAACCACAATATTATCTTCACTTCTTTGGCGATACATAGACTAGCACAGCCTCAAACTCAACGTTCGTGGTTGATGAATGCCGAAAGGTGGGTTGGCGAGAATATGAAATGCTCGAAGCTCATGAAAATAGGGGGGTCGGCGAGAAAATGAAACGCGCTGTAAATCACATTCATTGATTTGGGAGGATGACTAAGAATATGCGAGCATCTTGAACTCTTAACTATCAGATTATAGTTTTAGATTAAAAGGTCGTTAATTGTGCCCATTGCCAATTGGTGTACGCCTTTCGACCTAAATATATGCTAACATTATATTCCCATTTCCTTGGGCAATTTGATATTTTTTGATCTATATGTAGATTTACAACAGTCACGATAGTTAAGTTGGTGGTCGCAACTTGTGCCAGGCTAACATTATCTTTTTATTTTTTTACTTTACAAATATCATTTATATCAAATGAGTGTATAAGAATTTTTTTGTTTATGCAAGAAGAGATCCTCTTTGATTTAACTACTAAAATATACTAGCATATACATACCCTACTCCCATGTGAATTTGAACTTGTGATTGCCTAGGAGGAAACACATGTTAACCATTAAGCTCAATATATATATAGGAAATGAAAGTAAGAAAATTATCAATGTTATGTGTGTTGTTCATTATGAGAAGATATTTTAGAGTGAAAAACTTGAATAAATATTTACCCCTCAAAAGATTCAATCTCGTTCAACTTATAATAGATCTCAAATTAAGATGGATATACAATGGTATTTTACAAATTATCATTGGAGAGAGAATGGAGTTGTCATCGACACCAGTGCCAGTCGGATGAAAGAGTTGCCCCAACTACTAGTCATCTGCATGGGAGCATTGATCAACGTGTTTGAAATAAAACTGTGGGCATTCGAGAAGGAAGATCACATCTAGGGCTAGGATCCACACCAAGGTTTCTTCCTTATAATCGATGAAGTTGTGATACCAGGTCCGGATTTGCCAGTCGTATTTTTTAAACTCCTCTACAACAAGAGATGGAAACTTGCCTAGCCCATTAATTCTTTTGTGAAATCTATAAACATCTGCCAATTTGTAGCTCTCCATAACATAGATTTCAGATCTCCAGTTGTGATAGGGGCCAATGGAAATCGACTGCGGAATGTAGGCTTCCAGCTTGTCTGCCATTAACTCCTTGGGAACATTAAACACTAATGCACACCATTCTTTCACCTTTTTCTTTTCCTTCTTCTCTTCTTATTCTAGTACATCTAGACATTCCTTAACTTGAGTAACCTGACTATCTTCATTCATCTTCACTTGAACAGAATTAGTGTTGCATACCATGTTTTCAGGTACGTGAAAACAAGCCACATAACAAAATAGTTAAGAAAAGTTTGGAATATATAAGGAGAGTTTAGAGGCTATAGCATGACATGGCATTCAATTGGTAGAAAATTATTTTCAATAAATAAAAATGATTATGAATTCTACAGTCACTTTCAAAACTACAATATTATCTTCACTTCTTTGGCGATACATAGACTAGCACAGCCTCAAACTCAGTGTTCCTGGTTGATGAACACCGAAAAGTGGGTTGGCGAGAATATCAAATGCTCAATGCTCATGAAAATAGGTGGGTCGGCGAGAATATGAAACGCCCTGTAAATCACATTCATTTATTTGGGAGGATGACTAAGAATATGCGAGCATCTTCAACTGTTAACTATCATATTATAAATTTAGATTAAAAGTTCATTAATTGTGCCCATTGCAAATAGTTGTACACCTTTCAACTTAAATATACATTAACATTATATTCCCATTTCCTTGGGCAATTTGATATTTTTGGATCTATATGTACACGTACAACAGTCACGATAGTTAAGTTGTTGGTCGCAACTTTTGTCAGGCTAACATTATCTTTTTATTTTTTTACTTTACAAATATCATTTATATCAAATGAGTGTATAAGAATTTCGTTATTCTTGAGAGAAGAGATCCTCTTTGATTTAACTACTAAAATCTACTAACATATACATACCCTACTCCCATGTGAATTTGAACTTGTGATTTCCTAGGAGGAAACACATGTTAACCATTAAGCTCAATATATATATATATA
>ML776877.1:2652852-2669086 GCA_009831015.1 Picea engelmannii | reverse complement strand
TTAGAGTGAAAAACTTAAAGAAATATTTACCCGTCAAAATATTCAATCTCCTTCAACTTATGATAGATCTCAAATTAAGATGGATATACAATGGTATTTTACAAATTTTCATGGGGAAGAGAATGGAGTTGTAGTCCACACCAGTGCCAGTCGGATGAAAGACTGGCCCCAACTGCTGGTCGTCTGCATGGGAGATTTTTCCAACATGTCTGACATAAAACTATGGGCACTCGAGAAGGAAGACGACATCCAGGGCTAGGATCCACACCAAGGCTTCTTCCTTATAATCGATGAACTTGTGATAGCAAGTCCGTATTTTCCAGCCGTATTTTTTAAAATCCTCTACAACAACAGATGGAAACTTGTCTGGTCCATTAATTCTTTTGTGAAATTTGCAAACAACTGCCAATTTGTAGCTCTCCATACATTTCAAATCTCCAGTTGTGATAGGGGCCAATGGTAATTGACTGCAGAATGTAGGCTTCTGACTTGTCTGCAATTAACTCTTTGGGAACATTGAACACTGACGCACACCATTCTTTCACCTTTTTATTTTCCTTCTGCTCTTCTTCTTCTAGTACATCTAGACATTCCTTAACTTGAGTAACCCGAATATCTTCATTCATCTTCACTTGAACGGAATTAGTGTTGCATTCCATGTTTTCAGGTAGGAGAAAAGGAGCCACAGAACAAAATAGTTAAGAAAAGTTCGAAATATATAAGGAGAGTTTAGAGGCTATAGCATGACATGGAATTCAATTGGTAGAAAATTATTTTCAACAAATAAAAATGATTATGAATTCGATAGTCTCTTTAGAAACTACAATATTATCTTCACTTCTTTAGCGATACATAGACTAGCACAGCCTCAAACTTAGCATTCGTGGTTGATGAACGCCGAAAGGTCGGTTGGTGAGAATATGAAATGCTCAAAGCTCATGAAAATAGGTGGGTCGACGAGAATATGAAACGCCCCGTAAATCACATTCATTGATTTGGGAGGATGACTGAGAATATGCGAGCAACTTCAACTATTAACTAGTAGATTATAATTTTAGATTAAAAGGTCATTAATTGTGCCCATTGCCAATAGGTGTACGCCTTTTGGCTTAAATATACGTTAACATTATATTCCCATTTCCTTCGGCAATTTGATATTTTTGGATCTATATGTACACGTACAACAATCACGATAGTTATGTTGGTGGTCGCAACTTGTGCCAGGCTAACATTATCTTTTTATTTCTTTAATTTACAAATATCATTTATATCAAATGAGTGTATAAGAATTTTTTTGTTTATGAGAGAAGTAATCCTCTTTGATTTAACTACTAAAATATACTAACATATACATACCCTACTCCCATGTGAATTTGAATAAAGGTAATGAGAAGGTGAAATATGCCAAGCTTCAAACCTACAGAGTACAGTTTGAAAAGCTGTAGATGAAAGAAGATGAAACCATTTGGAAGTATTTTCTGAGGGTTGAAGAACTAGTAAATGCAATGAAAGGACTTGGTGAAAAAATTGAGCAACCCTCTTTAGTTCAGAAAATTTTGAGATCTCTGCCAGATATGTTCAACCCAAACGTCTCAGCTATAGAAGAACTTAATGATATAAAGAATTTGTCTTTTGATCAACTTCTAGGAATGTTGATTGCATATGAAATGAGGATAGTTACAGATAAAACCACCTCTAGAGAAGCATCATTTAAAGAAGATAAGAATGAGGATTGTGAGCCTGATGAAATTGAAGCAAAATTCGTGAGAAGATTAAAGAATGGATCAGGCAAGTACCAATGTAAGCTGCCCTTCAAATGTTCCAACTGTGGTAAGATAGGTCATTTTGCAAATAAATGACCAGATAATAAACATGATCAAAACTCTGAAGATGAAGAGAATCACAAATCAAGAAGATTTGATAAGAAGAAGAGTTTATGTGTAAACGATTATGACTCCTCAAAAAACACCGATAGTAACTCTTCCTGTGAAGATAAGGTAAATGACTTCATGTTGATGTCCAAAGAGGATTATGATAATGAAAGAATAGGCGGTGATGAGAATGATGAAGAAGTTGTGGTTGATATGGAAGGAGAACTTATCAGTGCACTGGAAGAGATTGACAGACTCAGAATTAAGAACAGAAAGAAAAAACAATTGCTGATACAGTTCGAGAAAGACAGTAAACAACTTGATGAAGACTTTGCCTTGCTAAAAGTGAAATTGGAAGAGGCAAAGAAAATCGAGGATATTCTAAAACATCAACTATTATAAAAGAGGGCAAGATCTGAAGCCCTGGAAGAAGAAGTATTGAAAACTAGGAAAGAGATGGAGAAGTTTCAAACCTTGTATCATCAGAATCTATCTAGTATCAAAGCCTCAGAAGGATTAACCACCATTCTGAATCAGAAAAGAAATCCAAAGTTGAAAATTGGTTTGGGGTTTGAAGAGGGATCAAGTAGTCATCAACCAAGGAACAAAGAACACATCAAGTTTGTTAAATCTACAACCAATGAAAAACACACACCTTCAGAAACAAAGGAAGACAATCAGGCACCCAGGACGAGTAAAGAAAGAGGTGCCAGGATTGAATCTGTAGAACAAAGAAATAATGTACTCCTTTCTCAAGGACATCATCAACATGGAAGAAATCGATTTGCTCAAAGAAGACAATCATTTTCCAGGTACAAAGAATTTTTCTATGGATATTGTTTCTAGTGTTCTAACTTTGGTCACAAAGATGTAAATTGTTCCTTATGACTTAGACATAAGCAATTAAGATTTCAAAGGAAGAAATATTTGCCTCAACAAAGGAAGATACAACCAAGTAACAAACCATTATAGATTGCAAATTTCCAAACTAAGTCTAGAGACATACAACTAAGGAGGTCAAGAAATAATAAACAATGAATGAGTAGACAATGCTGCAACAACAACTTTGACCTATTGAACAATGAGATTGAATGCTATAACTCTCACAACTTTGGCAACAAATCTACAAATTGCCCTCTGGAGAATTACAAAGAAGATCAAAGGATAAAGTTCTTAGATAGAAAGGCCAGCACATGGAAAAGGAAAGATAGTGAAAAATGTGGTCAAGCACTTTCAACTCAAAAACAAAAGGCCACTGGGAATATAAATAGTGGATGTTCCAAGAATGTGACTAGAGACAAGGATAAGCTACTATCCATAAGTAAAAGCAAAACAAGAAATGTAATCCTTGAAAATGATGAACCAGGCAAAACCAAGGATAGAGGGATGATGAGTTTGAGTAATGACAAAGGAGATGCCTAGTATGTTCTGCTTGTGGATGATCTAAAACATAATTTGCTCAGTACAAGTAAAAAATGTGACAGAGGCAGTGAAGAGGTGTTCACGTCCAAAGAATGTAAGGTGAACGTAATCTCGGGACAAGTGGTGAATAAAGGCATAAGGACAATTAATGATGTTGAAATTGAATCCTCCCTTGCAAGTAAAGAAGAAGATTCAGATACAATAAAAGCATGTTAAGTTAGCATTTGCCCCATGGATGAAGTAGGAGAAGAACCATGTCATAAGCTGGAAGCAGAAGTCTTGAAGGTTGAGAAGGAAAACACCCAAAGCAAGTTCTTAAACAAGTCTATGACCCTGAATAAGATCTTGGATAGCGAGAGATCACCAAATGAAAAATCCGGTATTGGAATCAACAAGGTAGAAATCAGTGCTCCTAATAAACCTTATACAGGTCCTTCATTTGTGAGAAAGAAAAGCAGGTATGAGAGTGGGTGTAGCAGTTTTCTCTTGTGATTGAATATGGAAATAAAATCCCTGGATTGAATGCATTGTGGAAGAAAAATGAAATTGTAGTAATAAAGATCGATGAGATTCAATGGGGAGATCCAAGGGCTATTTAAAAAGTACAAGCTATAATTGCACAGTGTTCACGTAGGACAATGACATTCAAAACAACAACATTCTAATGTACAAAATGATATACATGACATTTTGTAGAGATAACAAGAGGAAAGACCTTGTCAAGGAAGGTTAACCTTTAGGATTAAAAGGGGAAAAGAGTTAGAAGCAGAGAGATAACACTAACAGGGGGAGTCATCCACTCATGAGAAGAAAAGGTTGATGAAGGAGTCCGAGTAAGAGAGGTGAGCATATTTTGAGTATTCTAGAGAGGATACACTGGAAGCTGAGGATGAATAGGTCCAAGAATCAGAAAAAGAAGACTCTAGTTTAGATACAAACATCTGCAGGCCTCAAATAAGAGAATCCTTCTTGTTAGGGGGAGTTTTTGTTGGTCTTAATATCTGATACCTCCTAAAATTACTGCCACAGCTCAGGGGGAGCATGTTCTCTTTGACATTGATGTCAAAGGGGGAGAAAAAAATTCGGGTGCCATAGTTGCCATCAATGCCAAAGGGGGAGATTGTTGGTAAATGTTTAACAGACAGCATATGCTTGTCATTGATGACAAGTATATCAGCGAAGATGGCATGAGTATAAGAAGAAGTATCATAAGTATTTTAGGAAGACACTACAAAGAAAGCTCGATAAGTTCAGAAGAGATAGTGTAGAGGATTGTTGGCAGGTTTAAGAGGCAAAGTGAGCTTGTCATTGATGGTAGGATCAGAGTGTGCATTGATGGCAAGAACAACGATGGAAAAGATTAGCATGATCAGTAGTGAAGTGATAATGGAAGCGGAGGAGCATCATTGATCGTTGGAACCCATCCCGAATCCCCGATGACCATCAAATATGAAGTTAGACAAGAAGAACGTGTAGAAGAGGAGGACAGATCTTAGGCATCAAATTTGATCATAAGATACAATTATCGTTGGATCAGGGCGAACCTACACGTTCATTAAAGAGAAAGAAGAGGGAAAATGAAAAATGTTGAAATATGTTGGTCTGAATCCATTTCGGAGTTTCATAGATCAGGACATGAAGGCTTGAGACCCTTCATCACAAGAAGGAGAAATCGCGAAGTGGAAAAATCGCAAAGTGGCAAAATCTTGAAGTGTCAAAATCGCGAAATGCGAATTGGCAAAATGATCCTAGCCATTGGATGAAGGTGTGATCTAGGCCGTCAGATCTAGGAGGTCAATATGGCAGACCACATTAGAAAGAAATGTGGACCGTTGATCAATCATGAAGAAGGCCTTTGAAGTGTCAAAAACAAGATCAGAGATGGACCGTCAAATCATAGGACATGTGGCGAAAGATCGTCATGTCGCTGACGAGAAAGTCAAAGGAACAGGGTTCCCTAACTTGTCGAATTTGCAATATGAGAAATCACGAAACTATATTAGCCATCAGATCGAGGTTTGTTTTGGACCATTGATCCAGCTCCATCTTTCCTATCATGACTTGGAGTTACAAGAACCTCCATCACAGGAATCTCAAGATGCGAATTCACGATAAGATCTGGACCGTCAATTCACCGAGAACGTGGACTGTCGATCTGAGATCCATCTCAGAGCTTCGCCTATCGCAACTTGGAGTGATGAGAACCTCCATCACAGGAATCGCGAGATGTGAAATCACGATAATATCTAGACCATCAGATCACCAAGGATTCTGGACCATTGATCTAAGCTCCAATCGGAGTTTCTCCTATCGCGACTTGGAGTGATGAGAACCTCCATCTAAGGAACAACGAGATGCGAGATTGCGATAAGATCTAAAACATAGGATCTATGGAGATTAGAACCATTGATCTGACTTGATGAAGTTTATAAACTCATGAGCACAGCCTGTGGTCACCGCCGGTGGTCACGAGAAGGGAAGGAGTCATTTCAGATAAGCTCCATTTCGGCGTTTCGGGGATCGCAACTTGGAAGTCGAGAAACTTCACAATGAAATTAATGAAAAGGTGAAATACGAAATCGTGAAAAGAATGTTATGAACAACTGCTTGTTCATAGCCATGGTCATATAAAGGAAGGATCTAGCACATAAAATCTCTGTTTTGGAGTTTCGGAGTTCGTGACATGGAGACTCAAGATGTCTCATCACAAAATCTCTGAATTGCGAAAGTGCAAAACGGGTAAATAATGCAAGAACCTATCAGAGTTAATCCAACGATGGAGGTGAACATGAGCATGATCGGAGGGCTAATGTTGATCCTCATAGTGTAACTGCTTGAAACCATTGATGGTTTCTACCAGAGGATGCTAAGAGACTTCTATGTGATTTCCAGAGTAGCTGAAGAGTTACATGGAATCTGCCAGTGGAATGAAGACGATTCATGGAGGAAATTGACAGCTAGATAAGGGTTGGATCTCATACCTGAAACAACAACGATGAGCTCGACTGTAACAAGGAAGACGAAGAGTCTCAATTGCTAGAGAGAAAAAGGAATCTCGACATAACACCTAATGATGATAGACACAAGGGTTGAACTGCCAGAAAAGCTGAAGAGTCATGATGATAATCATGGAGAGCACTTGAGATGTCGAGGAGATTGGCATGGTATGAGCTTGTAGAGGAATGGAAAATATTGCATGCACAAGATGCACAGAATCTATATATACAGAGTACAGAGAAGAGATGAGGTTGTTTCTTCTATTGGAGTTTCTGTGGTTGTTGTTATTGAAGATGATTCATGTGGGAAGAAGGAGGAGAGTGTAGCAGCTAAATTGAACAGAAGAGGAATTATGCAGTAAATGGACATGGTGCACAGAGCATGAAAATTAGAAGAATAGATAGCACAAGTCATGTGTGCACGAAGGAAGTGAGGCAGACAGAGCAATAAAATGCAGCAGAACAATGATGAGTCTGGTAAGCCATTGTTGAACATTATATCACTGTAATAAGTTTCAGTAGCAAAAATTTATATTTCAAGGTGGAAGGGAGGTGCTAGGGAGGACTGTTGTCCTCATAGGTTCAAGTGGGTGCTTGAACACAGCGAGTTGTAGCTTCCATCTAGTTGCAGATAGAGAAACCAGGGTGGCAGGGTGGTGCAAGGGAGAACTCTTGTTCTCTGTTATATAGGTTGGTGCCTGTATGATTGGAAGTTGGTGCTTCCATTCAGTTGGTGTTGGAAACACTCAGGGAGTTGGTGCTTCCTTCTAGTTGGTGCTAGTGAAACCAGGGAGTTGGTGCTTCGTTCTAGTTGGTGCTAGAGAAACCAGGGAGTTGGTTCTTCCTTCTAGTGGGTGCTAGAAAAAACAAAGAGTTGGTGCTCTCAGCAAGTAGCAGCTTGCAAAACAGAGGTTGTAGCCTCATTATGAGTTGGTTCTCATATGTATGATAATGTAAAGAATGTAACTATTACTTATCATATAAAGAAAGAGAAGTTTTTTACCCTGTATGGGTTTCCTCGAGAAATATCTATCTCTGTGCTTCTCATATATGTTACTGATGTTGAATGTGCCATTGTTTATTTCCCTGCATTATTGTGACCATCATTCAATGTTTCTACAAAGAGTTTAAAAGAAGCATAATTGTTTAAGCATGATAACAACTTATTCACCACCCCCCCTCTCAGTTTTCCAACACCTCATAGTCTCCTATATATACCAAGGACACCTTTTCGTTTGGAATCATCTTGTATTTGTAAATTTATGTGACGTATAATAAATTTTCCCTCTTGAAGAGGCTTATTATTTGAAATTCTCTCTTTTTCAAGGCGTTGAGTACTTATTCTGAGGTCTTTTATGCTATTTTGATATTTAGTTCTTAACATTTGGTATCAGAGCTCAAGGTCTTGGGGTTTCGTTGCTTCATCTGAGACACCTTGTAATTTTAGCTATAAATTTTTACTACGACATTTCAAAAGGAACCCCTTGGAGGATATTTAACAGACATATCAAGGTACATGGGATTCAAATTTCAGAGATATAGCCTTTGTTAGATAGAGTTTTGGAATCATCTTGAATTTATTCATTGCATAATTTTTCCTATAAAATGTCTTTTGTGTTTTTTCAAACCATAAAACGTGGAGTATATTTAGAGAAATTATCAAGGTATCTGTGATAAAATTTTCAACTTTTGAGTCATCCTAATTTTGTAGATACACCCTGTGTAAGATAGGGTAGTTGACTAGTCATATTAATTAGTGTCAAACAAATGTCCCAGGTAAAATAACGATATCTTCTTCAATGAGTATCCAAATTTAGTGAAATTGGTTGCATTGGATAGTGGATAGTCTATAGTTTTTTTTCTGAAATTTTTAGAATCGAATATCAGATATTGTGCTCTTGGCATGCTTTACAAGTACGCTCTCCAGGAAGGGCAAAAAATCAACAAGGTGCGGAGAAGTTACCATAACTTCCACTTGGGACATCCAATTTTTATCAGACCCATGGATTTGCAGAGAAGACGTATCAAAGAACTACAAAATGAAATTTTCAAACCCAGAAGGCCCAAAATTTTAGAGATACAACAAAAGAAATATTGTCTAGCAGAACCACCTTGAAATCAAGGTTTAAAAGTGATACTTGGCCAACATGCCACCAAAAAAGGGAACTTCTACACCAAATAATCCTTCAGATAGTCCTATTTGGACTCTTGATGAAGGTTAAGAAATGCACAAGGACATAAATGATTTACAAAATAAGATAATAACAAAATATGAACTACAAGGGATGATGGATTCAACTGAAGCTAAGTTTGAGGCAATAATGGATACTAAGATGGATTCTTTAAAAATGGAGATCATGGAAGGATTGAAAAATTTACTAATAGAGAAGCCACCTGAAAGTGAAAATGTATCCCATGAAATTCATGATGAGGACACAAGGAATATGAATAAACACTAGAGAAACTCCAACTTTGGGTTGAAGACCAACCCCTTTGCTAAGATTGATATGAGGAATTTTGATGGCAAGGATGAAATCACATGGATAATTTATATGAAGTAGTTCTTTGGTCTACATGGTGTGCCACACACACAAAAGGTACGAATTGATCCTTTATTTTTAGAACCCAATCAATTTGTGTGGTATCGATGGATTTTTTTTCGCAAATCACTTGTCCCTTTGACAATTTTCATGGAAGAAATGATAGCACACTGTGAGGATACAAGAAGAAATACCTTCTTTAGCTAATTGATAAATCTCAAGCAAAAGGGTTTAGTTGCGAAGCAAATTGAGAAGAAAGTTGTCACTCTGTACCTCTCCAAAATAAAGTTCGACACCAACACAGAGGTAATCCTGAAAAATCTTGTTGCATTCGAAGCTTCTGCAGCGCCTGGTATAATCGACCGAAGAGAAGATGTGAACTTGTTGAGAGAGTGCAGAATTATTTGTAACCATCTCCAAAGTGACGGACAGGTTGCGAGCCGATGGAACATCTTGGGTAAGTGCGCTAGTCTCACAAATGTTGCATATTTAGACAAAATTATAAAGGATTTAAATGGATATTATAGTAGAAAATGTAAAGTTGTCGTGGTGCAGTTTGTGAATCGTTGTATATTTGGCTCATGGAAATTCCTCTCGCTGCTAGCTGCAGTGATACTTTTGATAGTCACCTGCTTGAAGACGTACTGTTCTGTCTATTATTGCTAACACTGGGTAAAGTAGTAGAGGTACGCACCGGAATATTGCCAGCATGGGATATTGAAAATTGCAAAGGAGTACACTGCATAACTGTTATTTCCATTATTTTTTATTTGTTCATTCTCTATTGTCTATAGATTTATTTGGGCCTCGCCCGCAATCCTTCCTGGTGGAGTAGGTTAAGTCGGTTTCTTGGTAGCGATCCTTCCTGGATGAGTAGGTTAAATTGGTAGCAAATATTTTTTCAGTTAAAAAAATGGGTCTGAATCTGATTAGATTTTTAGGGGTAGTATGAGTTTCGCATAGATCAAAGTTTCATGTATTTCAGAACTTTGCTCTAGGGGTTTGGCCCATTTTGGTAATGCATTGAATAATTTTTCATTGTATTACCAGTGAAATCAATGCACCTTATTGTTTTGTGTTAAAATCAATACAAATACTTGATTAATTCTAAATCATTTTTCATTTTTATAATCACTAAATCAATTTGCATCATATTGTTTTACATTATATCATTACTGAACCAATGCAACTAATTGCTCTAAATCATTTTTCATTATATCATCTCTAAAATAAACCAACCTTATTGTTTTGTGTTATATCATTGTTGAAATCAATGTAACTACTTAACATTGCAATTCTCTAATTGCTCTCGATCTTTTTTTATTATATCGTTACTGAAATCGATATCTTATTGTTTTGTGTTGATATCTTATTGTTTTGTGTTATAGCATTGCTGAAATCAATGTGAATACTCAATGATTGATATTACATTATTTCTTGGTTTCCATGATGAGAACATATCAATAATACAAAACTTCGTTGGACTATGCCTAGGAATAAAATTTTATAAATAAATTATACTATGGAAAAATATATTATTACTTTGGATCTGTTCTTAGTCTCCTTAAACAATCTATCTATTGCACTAATTAGGGCACTTGGGGATGCCTTCCTTGGTCTTCTAGTTGTTGTAGAAAGGGTACAATTATTTTTTCCTAAATATCTCAAGAGGAACATAGAGACACTTTGCAAGACACTTTTGATACAAGAACATGCATGGATTTATGCAAGATGTTGTTGAACACCGATATGAACACCTTCTTAGCATTCTACATTATTATTTAGTCACAATACAAACCTTTCCATCAATCTACGTGTGGGCTTCTTAATAATTTTTTGTATTATATTTTTTTATATATAAAACAAGTATGCAAATAGATCAAACCTAAGGGAAGAAGACTTCCTTCACCATACTTTCCCTAAAATCAATGGAGTACTCATCAATTAAATTAGTAAAAAAATACAACATCTAACCATATAGTAGAGTGTAGAAGTAGTGAATTATTGATTAATCTAAGTTAATGTCATGTATTTATAGTATAGGACGGATCTACAAATGAATCATTAGGCTAAAATCAACTAATGAAATTATATGTTAATATTGGTTGACTTTACATAGCTTCATCAACTTAATGAAGTTTCGCTATGGGGGAATAAATAAATTACATTGTGTGCATTAAACATCCTCAAGAATTTTATATAATTTTTTATTCTTTAGTAATTTTTTATTTAAACCTTTAATTTGAACAACTGTATTAAGATTAATTACTCGATTGTTTTACATCATTTTTATTGTATCATTGTTGAGATTAATGCAAAATGTTGTTTTATATTATGTAATTTTTGAATCAATGTAATTAATTGCTCTAAATAATTTTTCATTGTATTATCTCTAAAATAAATGCATCTTATTGTTTTGTGTTATATTGTTGCTAAAATGAATGTTACTAGCTAATTCTTATGTGCTTTATCATTGTTAAAATCATTACCACCGAATGTTACTAGCTAATTCTTATGTGCTTTATCATTGTTGAAATCATTACCACTATGATTCCTTGATTACTCTCAATCATTTTTTATTATATCATCACTGAAATGATATACCCTATTGTTTTGTGTGATATCATTATTGAAATCAATGTATCTACTCAATTATTGATATTGCATTCTTTCTTGGTTTCCATGCTTGGAACATATAAATAGTGTAAAACATTGTTGGGATTATGTGTAATGATCCCAAGCCAAATTCTTTTTTGGAATCACTAACTACTACTAATTTATTGAGTTACAAAGTGCATACAAGATTCATCAACACATGGAGATCACAATATATTCAAGATGTAGAAGCACAAGCAAAGATCTGACCTTTTTATTATGGGCAATGTAAGATTAATACAATAGATGGCCAATCTGGCATAAACCTCAGATGGTCGTACAAGCAATAGATATGAGCTGCTACAAAATAGTCCTGACAATACAAAATAAGCCTCCAAAGGCTGGATATACAATGAATACTAAATCAAGCAGATCTAAGCCACATCCTCCTAGAATTTTGAAGCCATGAGTAATTCTTCCCTGCTACCAAAAGTGTCCAATCATCCCTAGAAATATGCCAAATGATAGATCGGGCAACTGTAAGGAAAACGCAGATGTCCAAATTCCCAAATCCACTCTCGAACTCCATAGATTTAAATTCTCCATTGAATGGTGTGCCCCACTGGATTACTGAAACCCTAGCTGGTTCGGCCCTAATGAAGGAGGCCTCCAAATGCTCTGAAAATCTCCAAGAATATATATCGGGCTATGAGAATCCCGTGGGAGAAGTTTCAGACTCAGATCTTAAGCAGATCTCCCTAGATCTGAGTTTTACTAAATCACAAGACGTCCCATATGGCTCCACGATGTCCCAATCTGCAAAAAAATATAGAATGATGATAACCCTCCAGAAAAGTCCTCAAACTGATGGTCCTACCCCTGCAAACAAAACCCAGTTGTGGGAATGGCCCCAGGCCCTCAGGATCAGCTGGATCAAACCTCCCTCGATAAACTGGCCATGAGACTAGAATGGTGTGGAGGAGTCTTTCATTGTCGAGACCAAGCTGTGGAACAAGGTGAGTGGATGTTTCACCACTGAGTTTCTCCCAAGGGTTTGTACAGAAAAACCCCCAAACTGAATGCTCAAGAGCAATAGCAAATGCTAATCCAAAACCAGAATGAATAATAGGTGCACCCCAGCCTCTTACTTATACTTTTCCTTCTAATTCTCTGTTGAGTTAGGTTAACTCCCAGGGTTAATCTTCTGTTGATTTATCTTTTACTCCTTTATCCTTTTCCTTTATTAAGTCAACTTAAAAATATAACTTTTAACTTCTTGACTTTTCCCCCTCTCAATGTGAGATTATGACCTAGTGGGGGTGCCCAGGCCACTGAGTCTCCTCATCACCTCTCTAAGAGGTGGGGGACATTACAGTCTCCCCTGCTTGAAATTGCTTGTCCTCAAGCATTTCCAAACCTACTTCTCTAACCACGTGCTCCTGCTCCCAAGTGGCATCCTCAATGGGTAAATCCTTCCACCTGATCAGATACTCCTTGATGCTTCAGCTTCAGAGCCTCTTCTCTTTGACTTCTAACACCTCCTCTAGAATCAGAACAAGTTGTCCCTCCTCATCCATGGGAGTCAATGCCTCAATAGGCCTGACGTGTTGCCCGAGGGCCTTTTTAAGGCACGAGACATGGAAGACATTGTGACTTTTTCTACCCTGTGGAAGCTCCAGCTCATAAGCTACTACCCCTATCCTCTTGCAGACTTTGTAAGGTCCAAAGAAATGTGGCTGTAGTTTCTCTGCTCCACTTCTCTTAATGGAGGCTTGCCTGTATGGTTGCAACCTCAAATATACTAAATCACCAACCTCAAAGGTATGATCAATTCTGTGCTTGTCTGCTTGGACCTTTTTTTGGTTTTGTGCCCTCAGTAAATGATCCTTCAATTCCCTGAGAATGTATTGTCTCTAATGTATCCAATCCTGTACCATCGGAGCCCTACTGTCACCAAATGCAATCTCCACAAATGATAAAGGATCATATCTATATAAAGCCTTGAAGGGTGACATGCCAATGGACATATGTTGGGTGGTATTGTAGCAATATTCTCCCAAATTTAACCATCTAACCCATGCTTTTTGTTGTCTTTCTATGTAGTTTCTGAGGTAACCTTCCACCCATTTGTTGACTATCTTAGTCTGACCATCTGTATGAGGGTGATAGCTAGTACTAGGAGTCAATGTTGTACCCACTAATCTGAACAACTCCTGCCAAAATGTACTCATGAATCTGCTATCCCTGTCACTAATGATGGTTTTGGGTAGGTTGTGTAGTCTGAACACCTCTCTAAAAAATAATTCGGCCACCTGTGCTGCACTAAAGTTTGTGGCTATGGGAAAAAAGTTTGCAAACTTCGTCAACCTATCTACCACCACGAAAATGCAATCTTTCCTCTGTGCTCTGGGCAACCCAGTGATGAAATCCATGGATATAATCTCCCACTTGTGCTCTAGAATAGGTAGGGGCTGCAACAATCCTATCGGGTGTGTATGCTCATCCTTGTTTTCTTGGCATGTAGTGCATTCTTTGACATGCTTCATCACATATTCCTTGAGGCCTTTCCATGCAAACCTCTCTCTCACCTGCCTGTACGTCTTACTGATGCTCTGATGCCCTACTACTAGTGAGTTATGACATGCATGCAGGATCTTAGCTTTGAGAGCTGATCCAAGAACTAAAAAGATCCGACCTTTGTAATAGATGAGGTCATTTATGACCCTGAAGTTGTCATCCTGTATTTTCCCATCCAACAGTTGACAAGTGAACTGATCCTTTGCATATTCCACTATCAAGTGTTCCTTCTAGTCCACTGACATACCGGACATGGAAAGAATGGATGGCCTTCTGGATAATGCATCGGCCACTGCGTTGTTCTTCCCTTTGACAAATTCAATGTCAAAGTCATAGGCTTGTATTTTTATTACCCATTTTTGTTGTCTTTCATTCAAATCCTTCTGCTCTAATAGATATTTAAGACGGTTATGGTATGATTTGACCACAAACCTTGCACCTACCAAATATTGCCTGAATTTGGCTAGTGCATGCATGATAGCCAACATTTCCTTGTCGTAAATGTTGTAAAGTAGTTCAACACCCCTGATTTGTTGGTTGTGGAGCTTGATTATCTTCCTGATTCAGAGGTCCTTACTTTCAGATGTGTTTATACCCCATGAAGTATTTACACCCCAGAAGTATGTACACTCTTCCACGCGGGGGAGTGCAGAGGGGGGGTACCCCCTCTGCGGGATCTGGGGGGTCCATCCCCCCGGCTGGGGGGTCTGGGGGCAAGCGGGCCCCCAGCGGGGGTTCAAGGGAAGCATCCCCTGAAACAAAAATTGCCTTGTAAAAGTATATTGTAATTTCATTGTAAATCTGGACCGTTCATTATAAGATTGCATATCTAACGGTAGAGATTATGTTAGCATTTTTTGCCCTAGAAGGCAACCCTCTTTTATGAGCGAAATGTATTGTGGCCAAGTAGGATGGTGAATATTGTATTCTGAGAGAGGAGACTGTGAGAGAAAGAAGAGGAAGTTACAACGGGTTTTGTTGTAGGTTGTATACCTTCATTTGCTGGATAATAACAAAGGAAGGACCTGGCGATTTCTCTGGTGGACATAGCCCACACTGGGTGAACCACGTATATCTGTGTCTCTCCTGTATTGTCTGTCTTCTGTGTTTTATTTCTACATTTTTTTTATTTTATTGCTCCGCAGTCCTATTTTTCTAACAACTGGTATCAGAGTGTAAGGTAACTCGCAGGAAAAGAGGGTTCCTGTTTCGAGTGGGAGCAATGTCGGAAGATGGAAAGTTTACGATCGAGAAATTTAATGGCCAAAACTACTAGTTATGGAAGATGCAGATGGAAGACTATTTATATCAGAAGGATCTATTCCTACCATTGAGTGGAGTAGCAAAGAAGCCAGTGGCCATGAAGGACGAAGAATGGGAGATTCTTGATAGAAAGGCTCTAGGAACGATACGGTTGAGCCTGATAGCATCGGTGGCTTTCAATATTTCGAAAGAAAAGACAACAAAGGATTTGATGGATGTGCTGGCCAAATTGTATGAAAAACCCTCGACATCGAATAAGGTATTTCTAATGAAGAGATTATTTAATATGAAGATGTCAGAAGGTGGGTCTATTGCAGATCATTTAAATGAATTTAATACGGTTACTAATCAACTAAGTTCTGTAAAAGTGGACTTTGATGATGAGGTTAGGGCTCTTCTAATATTGTGCTCATTGCTAGAAAGATAGAATGGCTTGGTCATGGTTGTAAGTAACTCTATCTTTGGTTCAAATACTTTAAAATTTGATGATGTTGTGGGTGTTATCCTTAGTGAGGAAATGCGAAGGAAAAACACATGTGAGACATCAGGAAATGCGTTGAACATGGACAACAGGGGAAGACAAAAGGATAGAGGAAAGGGCTCCGGAGACCATGGAAATTCTAGGAAGGGCAGATCCAAATCCAGACTTGGAAAAATGGAGTGTTGGAATTGTGGGAAGAAAGGACATCTGAAGAAAGACTGCAGAGCTCCAAAGAAACAAAGAGATGGACAACAGGAGAGAAATAAGGAAGAAAATGTAATAGGTGATGTGTTACAAGATGCTTTGATTCTTTCTGTAGATAATATTTCTGAATCTTGGGTAGTATATTCAGGAGCCTCATTTCATGCCACACCTGATAGGAAACATTTTCTAGATTATGTTCAAGGTGATTTTGGACAGGTTCAATTGGGTGATAATAGACCATGCAAAATTGTTGGAATGGGAAATGTAAAAATAAAGCAACGAAAT
>ML776877.1:2616843-2648308 GCA_009831015.1 Picea engelmannii | reverse complement strand
ATTTTCCCTTATGGAAGGTTAGAATGAGAACATACCTAATGGCCTTAGCAGCTTATGTCTGGGATGTAGTAGAGACTGAATAGATAAAGCCTATTGTGCTAGCTTCCAAGGATGATAAGTTAGAATTTAGCTTTAATGCTAAGGGAATGAATTCTATCTTGAATGGACTTGCAGAAGCCGAGTTTGTGAAGGTGATGCATCTTTAAACTGCTAAAGAAATGTGGGACAAACTCATTAACAGTTATAAAGGTAATGAGAAGGTGAAAGATGCCAAACTTCAAACCTACAGAGTACATTTTGAAAATCTACAGATGAAA
The DNA here is from genome assembly GCA_009831015.1 of Picea engelmannii. Taxonomy (NCBI): domain Eukaryota; kingdom Viridiplantae; phylum Streptophyta; class Pinopsida; order Pinales; family Pinaceae; genus Picea; species Picea engelmannii. The sequence continues at coordinate 2,647,991 of ML776877.1, read as the reverse complement.
GAAGATGAAACCATTGGGAAGTATTTTCTGAGAGTTGAAGAACTAGTAAATGCAACGAAAGCACTTGGTGAAAAAATTGAGGAACCCTCTTTAGTTTAGAAAATTTTGAGATCTCTGCCAGATAGGTTTAACCCAAAGGTCTCATCTATAGAAGAACTTAATAATATAAAGACTTTGTCTTTTGATCAACATGTAGGAATTTTGACTGCATATGAAATGAGGATAGTTACAGATAAAACCACCACTAGACAAGCATCATTTAAAGCAGATAAGAATGAGGATTATGAGCCTGATGAAATTGAAGCAAAATTCGTGAGAAGATTAAAGAATGGATTAGGCAAGTACCAAGGTAAGCTGCCCTTCAGATGTTTCAACTGTGTTAAGATAGGTCATTTTGCAAATAAATGTCCACACAAGAAATATGATCAAAACTCTGAAGATGAAGAGAATCACAAATCAAGAAGATTTGATACGAAGAAGAGTCTATGTGCAAACGATGATGACTCCTCAAAAGACACCGATAGTGAATCTTCTTGTGAAGATAAGGTAAATGACTTCATGTTGATGTCCAAAGAGGATTATGATAATGAAAGAACAAGCAGTGATGAGAATGATGAAGAAGATGTGGTTGATATGGAAGGAGAACTGATTAGTGCACTGGAAGAGATTGACAGACTCAGAATTAAGAACAAAAAGCAAAAACAATTGCTGATACAGTTCGAGAAAGTCAATAAACAACCTGATGAAGACTTTGCCTTGCTAAAAGTGAAATTAGAAGAGGCAAAGAAAATCAAAGATATTCTAAAACATCAGCTATCAGAAAATAGGGCAAGATCTGAAGCCCTGGAAGAAGAAGCAGTGAAAACTAGGAAAGAGGTGGAGAAGTTTCAAACCTTGTATCACCAGAATCTATCTAGTATCAAAGCCTCAGAAGGATTAACCACCATTCTGAATCAACAAAAAAATCCAAAGCTGAAAATTGGTTTGGAGTTTGAAGAGGGATCAAGTAGTGGTCAGCCAAGGAACAAGGAACCCATCAAGTTTGTTAAAACTACAATCAGTGACAACCACACACCTTCATAAACAAAGGAAGATAATCAGGCTCCCAGGACGAGTAAAGAAAGAGGTGCCAGGACTGAATCTATAGAACAAAGAAATAATGTACTCCCTGCTCAAGGACATCATCAACATGGAAGAAATCAATTTTCTCAAAGAAGACAATCATTTTTCAGGTACAAAGAATTTTTCTGTGGATATTGTTTCTAGTGTTCTAACTTTGGTCACAAAGCTGTAAATTGTTACTTAAGACTTAGATAGAAGCGATTAAGATTTCAAAGGAATAGATATTTTCCTCAACAAAGGAAGATACAACCAAGTAACAAACCATCACAGATTGCAAATTTCCAAACTAAGTCTAGAGACATACAACTAAGGAGGTCATGAAATAATAAACAATCAATGCGTAGACAATGTTGCAACAACAACTTTGACCTATTGAACAATGAGATTGAATGCTATAACTCTCACAACTTTGGTGACAAAGCTACAAACTGCCCTATGGAGAATTACAAAGAAGATCAAAGGATACAGTTCTTAGATAGAAAGGCCAGTACATGGAAAAGGAAAGATAGTGAAAAATGTGATCAAGCACTTTCAACTCAAAAACAAAAGGCCTCTAGGATGTTCCAAGCACGTGACTAGAGACAAGGATAAGCTACTGTCCATAATTAAAATCAAAACAGGGAATGTGATCCTTGAAAATGATGAACCAGGAAAAATCAAGGATAGAGGGATGATGAGTTGGAGTAATGACAAAGGAGATGCCCAATATGTTCTGCTTGTGGATGATCTGAAACATAATTTGCTTAGTACAAGTCAAAAATGTGACAGAGGCAGTGAAGAGGTGTTCATGTCCAAAGAATGTATGTTGAACATAAACTCGGGACAAGTGGTGAATAAAGGCATAAGGATAATTAATGATGTTGAAATTGAATCCTCCCTTGCAAGTAAAGAAGAAGATTCAGATACAATAAAAGCATGTTAAGTTAGCATTTTCCCCATGGATGAAGTAGGAGAAGAACCGTGTCATAAGATGGAAGTAGAAGTATTGATGGTTGAGAAGGCAAACACCCAAAGCAAGTTCTTAAACAATTCTATGACCCTGGATAAGATCTTGGATAGCGAGAGATCACCAAATGACAAATCCGGTATTGGACTCAACAAGGTAGAAATTAGTGCTCCTAAGAAACCTGATATAGGTCCTTCATTTCTGAGAAAGAAAAGCAAGTATGAGAGTGGGTGTAGCAGTTTTCTCTTGTGATTGAATATGTAAACAAAATCCCTAGATATAGTGCATCATGGAAGAAAAATGAAATTGCAGTAATAGAGATTGATGAGATTCAATGGGGAGATCCAAAAGCTATTTAAAAAGTACAAGATACAATTGCACAGTGTTCAAGTAGGACAACGACATTCACAACAACAACATTCTAATGTATAAAATGATATACATGACATTCTGTAGGGATAACAAGAGGAAAGACCTTTTCAAGGAAGGTTAACCTTTAGGATTAAAAGGGGAAAAGAGTTAGAAGTAGAGAGATAACACTAACAGGGGGAGTCATCCACTCATGAGAAGAAAAGGATGATGAAGGAGTCCGAGTAAGAGAGGTGAGCATATTTTGAGTATTCTATAGAGGATACAGTGGAAGATGAGGATGAACAGGTCCAAGAATCAGAAAAAGAAGACTCTAGTTTAGATACAAACATCTGCAGGCCTCAAATAAGAGAATCCTTCTTGTTAGGGGGAGTTTTTGTTGGTCTTAATATTTGATACCTCCTAAAATTACTGCCACAGCTCAGAAGAAGTAATGCCAAAGGGGATGATTTTTGGTAAATGTTTAACAAGTAGCATATGCTGGTTATTGATGGCAAGTATAGCAGTAAATATGGCATGAGTATAAGAAGAAGTATCAGAAGTATTTTAGGAAGATGCTACAAAGCAAGCTCGATAAGTTCAGAAGAGATAGTGCAGAGGATTGTTGGAAGGTTTAACAGGCAAAGTGAGCTTGTCATTGATGGTAGGATCAGAGTGTGCATTGATGGCAAGAACAACGATGGAAAAGATCAACATGATCTGTAGTGAAGTGATAATGGAGGCGGAGGAGCATCAATGATCGTTGGACCCCATCCTAAATCCCCGATGACCATCAGATATGAAGTTAGACAAGAAGAATGTGCAGAAGAGGAGGACAGATCTTAGGCATCAAATTTGAGCATAAGATACGATCATCATTGGATCAGGGAGAACCTACACGTTCATTAAAGAGAAAGAAGAGGCAAAATGCGAAATGTCAAAATATGTTGGTCTGACTCCATTTCGGAGTTTCATAGATCAGGACATGAATGCTTGAGACCCTTCATCATAAGAAGGCGAAATCGCGAAGTGGAAAAATCACGAAGTGGCGAAATCGTGAAGTGTCAAAATCGCGAAATGCAAAATGGCGAAATGATCCTAGCCGTTGGATCAAGGTGTGATCTAGGCCGTCAGATCCAAGAGGTCAATATGGTAGACCACGTAAGAAAGGAATGTGGACCGTTGATTAAGCATGAAGAAGGCCTGTGAAGTGTTGAAATCAAGATCAGATCTGGAGCGTTGAATCATAGGACACATGGCGAAAGATCGTCATGTCCTTGACTAGAAAGTCAAAGGAACAGGGTTCCCTAACCTCTCGAATTTGTGATATGAAAAATCATGAAACTATCTTAGCCATCATATGAAGGTTTTTTTTGGACCATTGATCTAGCTCCATCTCGGAGCTTCGCCTATCACGACTTGGAGTTACAAGAACCTCCATCACAGGAATCTCAAGATGCGAATTCACGATAAGATCTGGACCTTCAATTCACCAAGAACATGGACCGTCGATCTGAGCTCCATCTTGGAGCTTCACCTATCTCGACTTGGAGTGATGAGAACCTCCATCATAGGAATTGCGAGATGCGAACTCATGATAAGATCTAGACTGTCAGATCACCAAGGATTCTGGACCATTGATCTAAGCTCCAATCAGAGTTTTGCCTATCGCGACCTAGACTGATGAGAACCTCCATCTAAGGAACAGTGAGATGCGAGATAGCGATAAGATCTGGAATGTCGGGTCTATGGAGATTAGAACCGTCGATCAGACTCGATGAAGTTTATAAACTCACAAGCACAGCTTGTGGTCACCACCCGTGGTCACGAGAAGGGAAGGAGTCATTTCAGATAAGCTCCATTTCGGCGTTTCAGGGATCACGACTTGGAAGTAGAGAAACTTCACAATGGAATTAACGAAAAGGTGAAATACGAAATCGTGAAAAGCGCATTATGAACAATTGCTTGTTCATAGCCATGGTCATATAAAGGAAGGAGCTAGCACAGAAAATATTTGTTTCAGAGTTTTGGAACAGTGACATGGAGACTCAAGATGTCTCATCATAGAATCTCCGAATTGCGAAAGTGTGAAACGGGTAAATAACACAAGAATCCATCAGAGTTAATCCAAGAATGGAGGTGAACATGAGCATGATCGGAGGGCTAATGTTGATCCTCATAGTGTAACTTCTAAAAACCATTGATGGTTTCTACCAGAGGATGCGAAGAGACTTATGTGTGATTTCCATAGGAGCTGAAGAGTTACATGGAATCTACCAGTGGAATGAAGATGATTCATGGAGGATATTGCTAGCTAGATAAGGGTTGGACCTCGTACCTGAAATAGCAAGGATGAGCTCGACTGTAACAGAGAAGACGAAGAGTCTCAACTGCTAGAGAGAAAAAGGAATCTCGGCATAACACCTATTGATGATAGACACAAGGGTTGAACTGCCAGAGAAGCTGAAGAGTCACGATGATGATCACGGAGAGCACTTGAGATGTCAAGGAGATTGGCATGGTATGAGCATGCAAAGTAATGGTGAATATTGCATGCACAAGATGCACAGAAGCTATATATACACTGTACAGAGAAGAGATGAGGTTGTTGCTGCTATTGGAGTTTCTATGGTTGTTGTTTTTTAAGGTGATTCATTTGTGAAGAAGGAGGAGAGTGCAACAACTGAATTGATTAGAAGAGGAACTATGAATTGAATGGAAATGGCGCATAGAGCATGAAAAGTAGAGGAATAGATAGCACAAGTCATGTGTGCAGGAAGGAAGTGAGGCAAACAGAGCAACAAAATGCAGCAGAACAATGATGAGTTTGGTAAGCCATTGATGAACATTATATCACTGTAATAAGTTTCAGTAGCAAAGATTTATATATCAGGGTGGAACGGAGGTGCTAGGGAGGACTGTTGTCCTCATAGGTTCAAGTGGGTGCTTGAACATAGCGAGTTGTAGCTTCCATTTGGTTGCAGCTAAAGAAACCAGGGTTGTAGGGAGGTGCAACGGAGAACTCTTGTTCTCTGTTATACAGGTTGATGCCTGTATGATTGGAAGTTGGTGCTTCCATCTAGTTGGTGTTGGAAACACTCAGGGAGTTGGTGCTTCCTTCTAGTTGGTGCTAGTGAAACCAGGGAGTTGGTGCTTCCTTCTAGTTGTTGCTAGCGAAACTAGGGAGTTGGTGCTTCCTTCTAGTTGGTGCTAGAGAAACCAGGGAGTTGGTGCTTCCTTCTAGTGGGTGCTAGAGAAAATAGAGAGTTGGTGCTCTCCGCAAGTAGCAGCTTGCAAAAATGAGGTTGTAGCCTCATTATGAGTTGGTGCTCATATGTATGATAATGTAAAGAATGCAACTATTACTTATCATATAAAGAAAAAGAGGTTTTTTACCCTGTATGGGTTTCCTTGGGAAATATCTGTCTCTGTGTTTTTCATATATGTGACTGATGTTGAATGTGCCATTGTTTATTTCCCTTCATTATTCTGATCATCATTCAGTGTTTCTGCAAAGAGTTTAAAAGAAGCATAATTGTTTAAGCACGATAACAACTGATTCACCCCCCACTCTCAGTTTTCCAACACCTCCTAGTCTCTTATATATACCAAGGACACCTTTTCATTTGGAATCATCTTGTATTTGTAAATTTATGTGATGTATAAGAAATTTTCCCTCGCGAAGAGGATTATTATCTAAAATTCTCTCTTTTTCAAGGTGTTGAGTACTTATTCTGAGGTTTTTTTATGCTATTTTGATATTTAGTTCTTAACATTTGGTATCAAAGATCAAGGTCTTGGGGTTTTGTTGCTTCATCTGAGACACCTTGGAATTTTAGCTATAGTTTTTTACTACGATGTTTTAAAAGGAACCCCTTGGAGGATATTTAACAGACATATCAAGGTACATGGGATTCAATTTTCATCCACTGAAGCCTTATAATTTTCATGTTGAATTTAGTCATTGCATAACTTTTCTTATAAAATGTTTTGTGTGATTTTTCAAACCAGAAAATGCGGAGGATATTTAGAGAAATTATCAAGGTATCTGTGATAAAAATTTCAACTTTTGGGTCATCCTATTTTTGTAGATACACCCTGTGTAAGATAGGGTAGTTGACTAGTCATATTAATTAGTGTCAAACAAATGTCACAGGTAAAATAACAATATCTTCTTCAATGAGTATCCAAATTCAGTGAAATCAGTTGCATTGGATAGTGGCCAGTCTATAGTTTTTTTGGTGAAATTTTCAGAATCGAATATCAGATATTGTGCTCTTGGCACAGCCTGTGGTCATTGTCGGTGGTCACGAGAAGGGAAGGAGTCAGTTCAAATAAGCTCCATTTCAACGTTTCAGGGATCACGACTTGGAAGTCGAGAAAATTCACAATGGAATTAACGAAAAGGAAAAATACGAAATCGTGAAAAGCACGTTATGAAAAAGTGCTTGGTCATAGCCATGGTCATATAAAGGAAGGAGCTAGCATAGAAAATCTCTATTTTGGAGTTTCAGAACTCGTGACATGGAGACTCAAGATGTTTCATCACAGAATATCTGAACTGCAAAAGTGTGAAATGGGTAAATAACGCAAGAACACATCAGAGTTAATCCAATGATGGAGGTGAACATGAGCTATTGGATTTTCTGTGGTTGCTGTTGTTGAAGGTGATTCATGCGTGAAGAAGGAGGAGAGTGCAGCAGCTGAATTGAATAGAAGGGGAACTGTGCAGTGAATGGACATGGCGCACAGAGCATAAAAACTAGAAGAACAGACAGCATAAGTCATGTGTGCAGGAAAGCAGTGAAGCAGACAAAGCAACAAAATGTAGCAGAATTGTGATGAGTCTGGTAAGCCATTGTTGAACATTATATCACTGTAATAAGTTTCAGTAGCAAAGATCTATATTTCAAGGTGGGAGGGAGGTGCTAGGGAGGACTTTTGTCCTCATAGGTTCAAGTGGGTGCTTGAACACAGCGAGTTGTAGCTTCCATCTGGTTAGAGCTAGAGAAACCAGGGTGGCAGGGTGGTGCAAGGGCGAACTCTTGCTCTCTGTTATTCTAGTTGGTGCGTGTATGATTGGAAGTTGGTGCTGGAAACACTCAGGGAGTTTTTGCTTCCTTCCATTTGGTGCTAGCAAAACTAGGGTGTTGGTGCTTCCTTCTAGTTTGTGCTAGAGAAACTAGAGAGTTGGTGCTTCCTTCTAGTGGGTTTCCTCGAGAAATATCTGTCTCTGTGTTTCTCATATATGTGACTGATGTTGAATGTGCCATTGTTTATTTCCTTGCATTATTGTGATCACCATTCCATGTTTCTGCAAAGAGTTTAAAAGAAGAATAATTGTTTAAGCACGATAACAACTGATTCAACCACCCCCCCCCCTCTCAGTTGTCCAACAATTGGTATCATCGTCAGCCCCCTTTTATCTCAGGGTAGATTCTAGAGATTAAACATGACAAGCCCTGAAGGAACTTCAGTCACTAGGCCTCCTCTATTTGATGGAATGAATTTTGCCTTATGGAAGGATAGAATGAGAACATACCTAATGGCCTTAGCAGCTGATGTCTGGGATGTAGTAGATACTGAATACATAAATCCTGTTGTGCTAGCTCCCAAGGATGATAAGTTAGAATTTATCTTTAATGCTAAGGGAATGATTGCTATCTTGAATGGACTTGCAGAAGCCGATTTTGTGAAGGTGATCCATCTTCAAACTGCTAAAGATATGTTGGACAAACTCATTAACAATTATAAAGTTAATGAGAAGGTGAAAGATGCCAAGCTTCAAACCTACAGAGTACAGTTTGAAAAGCTACAGATGAAAGAAGATGAAACCATTGGGAAGTATTTTCTGAGAGTTGAAGAACTAGTTAATGCAATGAAAGCACTTGGTGAAAAAAATTGAGGAACCCTCTTTAGTTCAAAAAATTTTGAGATCTCTACCAGATAGGTTCAACCCAAAGGTATCATCTATAGAAGAACTTAATGATATAAAGACTTTGTCTTTTGATCAACTTGTAGGAATGTTGACTGCATATGAAATGAGGATAGTTACAGATAAAACCACCTCTAGAGAAGCATCATTTAAAGAAGATAAGAATGAGTATTGTGAGCCTGATGAAATTGAAGCAAAATTTGTGAGAAGATTAAAGAATGGATCAGGCAAGTACCAAGGTAAGTTTCCCTTCAAATGTTTCAACTATGGTAAGATAGGTCATTTTGCAAATAAATGTCCACACAAGAAACATGATCAAAACTATGAAGATGAAGAGAATCACAAATCAAGAAGATTTGATAAGAAGAAGAATTTATGTGCAAACTATGATGACTCCTCAAAAGACACTGATAGTGACTCTTCCTGTGAAGATAAGGTAAATGACTTCATGCTAATGTCCAAAGAGGATTATGATAATGAAAGAACAGGCAGTGATGAGAATGATGAAGAAGCTATGGTTGATATGGAAGGAGAACTGATCAATGCACTGGAAGAGATTGACAGACTCAGAATTAAGAACAGAAAGTAAAAACAATTGATGATACAATTCGAGAAAGATAATAAACAACCCGATGAAGAATTTTCCTTGCTAAAAGTGAAATTAGAAGAGGCAAAGAAAATCGAGGATATTCTAAAACATTAGCTATCAGAAAAGAGGGCAAGATCTGAATCCCTGGAAGAAGAAGTAGTTAAAACTAGGAAAGAGATGGAGAAGTTTCAAACCTTGTATTACCAGAATCTATCTAGTATCAAAGCCTCAGAAGGATTAACCACCATTCTGAATCAACAAAGAAATCCAAAGCTAAAAATTGGTTTGGGTTTTGAAGAGGGATCAAGTAGTGGTCAGCCAAGGAACAAAGAACCCATCAAGTTTGTTAAATCTACAACCAATGACAACCACACACCTTCAGAAACAAAGGAAGATAATCAGGCTCCCAGGACGAGTAAAGAAAGACGTGCCAAGACTGAATCTGTAGAACAAAGAAATAATGTACTCCCTGCTCAAGGACATCATCAACATGGAAGAAATCGATTTGCTCAAAGAAGAAAATCATTTTTCAGGTACAAAGAATTTTTCTATGGATATTGTTTCTAGTGTTCTAACTTTGGTCACAAAGCTATAAATTGTTCCTTAAGACTTAGACATAAGCAATTAAGATTTCAAAGGAATAAATATTTGCCTCAACAAAGGAAGGTACAACCAAGTAATAAACCATCACAGATTGCAAATTTCCAAACTAAGTCTAGAGACATACAACTAAGGAGGTCAAGAAATAATAAACAATGAATGAGTAGACAATGCTGCAACAACAACTTTGACCTATTGAACAATGAGATTGAATGCTATAACTCTCACAACTTTGGCAACAAAGATGCAAACTGCCCTCTGGAGAATTACAAAGAAGATCAAAGGATAAATTTCTTAGATAGAAAGGCCAGCACATGGAAAAGGAAAGATAGTGAAAAATGTGGTCAAACACTTTCAACTAAAAAACAAAAGGCCTCCGGGAATATAAACAGTGGATGTTCCAAGAACATGACTGGAGTCAAGGATAAGCTAATGTCCGTAAGTAAAAGCAAAACAGGAAATGTGATCCATGAAAATGATGAACCAGGCAAAATCAAGGATAGAGGGATGATGAGTTTGAGTAATGACAAAGGAGATGCCCAGTATGTTCTGCTTGTGGATGATATGAAACATAATTTGCTCAGTAGAAGTCAAAAATGTGACAGAGGCAGTGAACATGTGTTCACGTCCAAAGAATGTAAGGTGAACATAAACTTGGGACAAGTGGTGAATAAATGCATAAGGACAATTAATGATGTTGAAATTGAATCCTCCCTTGCAAGTAAAGAAGAAAATTCAGATACAATAAAAGCATGTTAAGTTAGTATTTGCCCCATGGATGAAGTAGGAAAAGAACCATGTCATAAGCTGGAAGCAGAAGTCTTGAAGGTTGAGAAGGAAAACACCCAAAGCAAGTTCTTAAACAATTCTATGACCCTGGATAAGATCTTGGATAGCCAGAGATCACTAAATCACAAATCCAGTATTGCTCTCAACAAGGTAGAAATCAGTGATCCTAAGAAACGTGATATAGTTCCTTCATTTGTGAGAAAGAAAGCAGGTATGAGAGTGGCTGTAGCAGTTTTCTCTTGTGATTGAATATGTAAATAAAATCCCTGGATTTAATGCATCATGGAAGAAAAATGAAATTGCAGTAATAGAGATCGCTGAGATTCAATGGGGAGATCCAAGGGCTATTTAAAAAGTACAAGCTACAATTGCACAGTGTTCAAGTAGGACAACGACATTCACAACAACAACATTCTAGTGTCCAAAATGATATACATGACATTCTGTAGAGATAACAAGAGGAAAGACCTTGTCAAGGAAGCTTAACCTTTAGGATTAAAAGGGGAAAAGAGTTAGAAGCAGAGAGATAACACTAACAGGGGGAGTCATCTAATCATGAGAAGAAAAGGTTGATGAAGGAGTCCGAGTAAGAGAGGTGAGAATATTTTGAGTATTCTATAGAGGATACAGTGGAAGTTGAGGATGAACATGCCCAAGAATCAGAAAAAGAAGACTCTAGTTTAGATACAAACATCTGCAGGCCTCAAATAAGAGAATCCTTCTTGTTAGGGGGAGTTTTTGTTGGTCTTAATATCTAATACCTCCTAAAATTACTGCCACAGGTTAGGGGGAGCATGTTCTCTTTGACATGGATGCCAAAGGGGGAGATTTTTGGTAAATGTTTAACAGGAAGCATATTCTTGTCATTGATGGCAAGTATAGCAGCGAAGATGGCATTAGTATAAGAAGAAGTATCAGAAGTATTTTAGGAAGACGCTACAAAGCAAGATCGATAAGTTCAAAAGAGATAGTGCAGAGGATTGTTGGCAGGTTTAACAGGCAAAGTGAGCTTTTCATTGATGGTAGGATCAGAGTGTGCATTGATGGGAAGAACAATAATGGAAAAGATCAGCATGATCAGTAGTGCAGTGATAATGGAAGCGAAGGAGCATCAGTGATCGTTGGACCCCATCCCGAATCCTCGATGACCATCAGAAATGAAGTTAGACAAGAAGAACGTGCAAAAGGAGAGGATAGATCTTAGGCATCAAATCTGAGAATAAGATACAATCATCGTTGGATCGGGGAGAACCTACACGTTCATTAAAGAGAAAGAAGAGGCGAAATGTGAAATGCCGAAATATGTTCGTCTGACTCCATTTCGGAGTTTCATAGATCAGGACATGAAGGATTTAGACCCTACATCATAAGAAGGCGAAACCGTGAAGTGGCAAAATCACAAAGTGGCAAAACTGTGAAGTGGAAAAATCACGAAGTGGCGAAATCGTGAAGTGCCGAAATTGTGAAATGCAAAATGGCGAAATGATCCTAGCCATTGGATCAAGGTGTGATCTAGACCGTCAGATCCAGGAGGTCAATATGGCACACCACATCAGAAAGGAATGTGGAACATTGATCAAGCATGAAGAAGGCTTGTGAAGTGTCGAAATCAAGATTAGATCTGGACCGTCGAATCATAGGACATGTGGCGAAGGATCGTCATGTCGCTGACTATAAAGTCAAAGGAACGAGGTTCCCTAACGTCTTGAATTTGTGATCGCGAAACTATCTTAGCCATCAGATCGAGGTTTGTTCTGGACCGTTGATCCAGATCCATCTCGAAGCTTCGCCTATCGCGACTTGGAGTTACAAGAACCTCCATCACAGGAATCTCAAGATGCGAATTCACGATAAGATCTGGACGGTCAATTCACCGAGAACGTGGACCGTCGATCTGAGCTCCATCTCGAAGCTTCGCCTATCGCGACTTTGAGTGACGAGAACCTCCATCACAGGAATTGCGAGATACGAACTCATGATAAGATCTAGACCATCAGATCACCAAGGATTCTGAACCATTGATCTAAGCTCCATCTCGGATTTTTTCCTATCGCGACTTAGAGTGACGAGAACCTCCATCTAAGGAACAACGAGATGCGAGATCGCGATAATATCTGGAACGTTAGATCTATGGAGACTAGAACCATCGATTAGACTCGATGAAGTTTATAAACTCATGAAATATGAAGCGCCTTTTTGGCACAGCATGTGGTCACCGCCAATGGTCACGAGAAGGGAAGGAGTCATTTCAGATAAGCTCCATTTCGGCGTTTCGGGGATCGCGACTTGGAAGTCAAGAAACTTCACAACGAAATTAACAAAAAAAGGTGAAATACAAAATCGTTAAAAGCACGTTATGAACAATCACTTGTTCATAGCCATGGTCATATAAAGGAGGGAGCTAGCACAGAAAATCTTTGTTTCGAAGTTTCAGAACTCGTGACATGGAGACTCAAGATGTCTCATCACAAAATCTTTGAATTACAAAAGTGTGAAATGGGTAAATAATGCAAGAAACCATCAGAGTTAATCCAACAATGGAGGTGAACATGAGCATGATCGGAGAACTAATGTTGATCCTCATAGTGTAACTGCTAGAAACCATTGATGGTTTCTACCAGAGGATGCGAAGAGACTTCTGTGAGATTTCCAGAGGAGCTGAAGAGTTACATGGAATCTGCCAGTGGAATGAAGATGATTCATGGAGGAAATTGATAGCTAGATAAGGGTTGGATCTCATAACTGAAACAACAAGGATCAGCTCGACTATAATAGAGAAGACGAAGAGTCTCAACTGCTAGAGAGAAAAACGAATCTCGGCATAACACCTAATGATGATAGACACAAGGGTTGAACTGCCAGAGAAGATGAAGAGTCACAATGATGATCACGAAGAGCACTTGAGATGTCGAGGAGATTGGTGTGGTATTAACATGTAGAGGAATGGAGAATATTGCATGCACAATATGCATAGAAGCTATATATACACAGTACAGAGAAGAGATGAGGTTGTTGTTGCTATTGGAGTTTTTGTGGTTGTTGTTGTTGAAGGTGATTCATGCGTAAAGAAGGAGGAGAGTGCAGTAGCTGAATTGAACAGAAGAGGAACTATGCAGTGAATGGAAATGGCACACCGAGCATAAAAAGAAGAAGAATAGATAGGGCAAGTCATGTGTGCAGGAAGGAAGTGAGGCAGACAGAGCAACAAAATGCAGCAGAATAATGATGAGTCTGGTAAGCCATTGTTGAACATTATATCACTGTAATAAGTTTTAGTAGCAAAGATTTATATTTTAGGGTGGAAGGGAGGTCCTAATTGCATCTTGTTGCAGCTAGAGAAACCAGGGTGGAAGGGTGGTGCAAGGGATAACTCTTGTTCTCTGTTATACAGGTTGGTTCCTGTATGATTGGAAGTTGGTGCTTCCATCCAGTTGGTGCTTCCTTATAGTGGGTGCTTCCTTATAGTTGGTGCTAGCGAAAATTGGGAGTTGGTGCTTCCTTCTAGTTGGTGTTAGAGAAACCAGGGAGTTGGTGCTTCCTTCTAGTCGGTGCTAGAGAAAACAGAGAATTGGTGCTCTCAGCAAGTAGCATCTTGCAAAACCAAGGTTCTAGCCTCATTATGAGTTGGTGCTCATATGTATGATAATGTAAAGAATGTAACTATTACTTATCATATAAAGAAAAAGAGGTTTTTTACCCTGTATGGGTTTCCTCGGGAAATATCTATCTCTGTGTTTCTCATATATGTGACTGACGTTGAATGTGCCATTTTTTATTTCCCTACATTATTGTGATCATCATTCAGTGTTTCTGTAAAGAGTTTAAAAGAAGCATAATTGTTTAAGCATGATAACAACTGATTCACCCCCCGCCCTCTCAGTTTTCCAACACCTCCTAGTCTCCTATATATACCGAGGAGACCTTTTCATTTGGAATCATCTTGTATTTGTAAATTTATGTGATGTATAAGAAATTTTCCCTCTCGAAGAGGCTTATTATATGAAATTCTCTCTTTTTCAAGGTGTTGAGTACTTATTCTGAGGTTTTTTATGCTATTTTGATATTTAGTTCTTAACATTTGGTATCAGAGCTCAAGGTCTTGGGGTTTCCTTGCTTCATCTGAGACACCTTGGAATTTTAGCTATAAATTTCTACTATGACATTTCAAAAGGTACCCCTTGGAGGATATTTAACAGACATATCAAGGTACATGGGATTCAAATTTCATCCCCTGAAGCCTTATAATTTCAAAGATATAGCCTTTGTAAGATAGAGTTTCAGAATAATCTTGAACATAATCATTGCATAATTTTTTCTATAAATTTTTTTTTGTGATTTTTCAAACCAATAGACGCGGAGAATATTCAGAGAAATTATCAAGGTATCTGTGATAAAAATTTCAACTTTTGGGTCATCTTAATTTTGTAGATACACCCTGTGTAAGATAGGGTAGTTGACTAGTCATATTAATTAGTGTCAAACAAATTTCCCAGGTAAAATAATGATATATTCTTCAATGAGTATCCAAATTCAGTGAAATCACTTGCATTGGATAGTGGACAGTCTATAGTTTTTTTGGTGAAATTTTCAGAATCGAATATCAGATATTGTGCTCTTGGCACGCTTTACAAGTACGCTCTCCAGGAAGGGCCAAAAATCAACAAGATGCGGGGAAGTTACCATAACTTCCACTTGGGACATCCAATTTTTATCAGACCCATGGATTCGTAGAGAAGACGTATCAGAGAACTACAAAACAAAATTTTCAGACCCAGAAGGCCCAAAATTTTAGATATACAACAAAAGAAATATTGTCTAGCAGAACCACCTTGAACTCAAGGTTTAAAAGTGATACTTGGCCAACATGCCACCAAAAAAGGGAACTTCTACACCAAATAATCCTTCAGATAGTCCTACTTGGACTCTTGATGAAGGTTAAGAAATGCACAGGGACATAAATGATTTACAAAATAAAACAATAACAATATATGAACTACAAGGGATGATGGATTCAACTGAAGCTAAGTTTGAGGAAATAATGGATACTAAGATGGATTATTTAAAAATGGAGATCATGGAAGGATTGAAAAAATTACTAATAGAGAGGCCACCTGAAAGTGAAAATGTATCCCATGAAATTCATTATGAGGACACAAGGAAGATAAATAAACACTGGAGAAACTCCAACTTTGGGTTGAAGACGAACCCCTTTGCTAAGATTGATATGAGGAAGTTTGATGGCAAAGATGAAATCACATGGATAATTTATATGGAGCACTTCTTTGGTCTACATGATGTGCCACACACACAAAAGGTATGAATTGATCCTTAATATTTAGAACCCAATCAATTTGTGTGGTATCGATGGATTTTTTTTCACAAATCACTTGTCCCTTTGACAATTTTCATGGAAGAAATGATAGTACACTATGAGAATACAAGGAGAAATACCTTCTTTAGCCAATTGATAAATCTCAAGCAAAAGGGTTCAGTTGCGAAGCACATTGAGAACTTTCAAAGATTGAATATAAAGGTAACAATTATTCTAGATGAGCACCCGATTAATGTATTCATAGAAAATTTAAAGGAAAACATTCAACATGAGGTTCTCCTTTGGGAACTCAAATCATTGTAGAATCCGTTCAGGGTGGTGAGAAATGTTGAAAGTAAAAATATGTCTATGGCTACTTGATCCGGATTATTTTCAGCACAAAATTAGATTGGAGATATAATAAAGAAATGCACAGAGATATTAGAGATATTCAATAATATAACAGAAATGTATCAGAGATGCAACCATAAACAAATATATACAGTAATACACAATTTCTATTAATGAAAGAAATTTACAGAGATTGTAAAAAATAGAGTGAAAGACTCACTAGAATGTTGGCAGCTTATCTCTGAGAAGAGATGTGATGGCCACTGGCATTCGCAAAAAGATGGTTACAATGAGGCTTTGAAGATGAAGTGCCACAAGTCACGTGGGTCCTGTTTGGGTAAGTGAATACATCAACTTCTCGGGGTCGTAACTTTTGCATACGATCTCCATTTTAGGCGTTTGATAGCTCATTCGAAAAGTATTGTTGAGAATATATTTGTTTTGGGTGCTCAATTATTCCATTGACTATAATTGAGGACATCTATCTCGAAAAACCTTCATTTGGGCCCTCAAAATGGCCCCAGAAGTCAAAAAATGCTAAAAATAGTAAATAGCCAAAATTGCTAGAAAATAGTTTTGATCTAGTTAGAAAAGTTGGGTGGCCACCGATAGCCACCTGGATCACTACTAGAAGTACCAATCTGAACATCTATTGAGAGAATAATGTTCCTTCTTCTAAAAAACCTTAACCTACAAGGTTGACACCTCAACAATTGGAGGAAAGAAAAGAAAAAGGTTTATGCTTTAATTGTGACAGCAAGTACAGTAAGGGACACAAGTGTGGTGAGAAGGAATTATTCCAAATAGATTGTGAAGAGAAAGAAGAACTAGAACAAGAACAAGAACCATCTCAAGATGAAAAAGTAGAAGAGATTTCTTTGGAAGAGTTGAGTATGAGAATACAAGGAGAAATACCTTCTTTAGCCAATTGATAAATCTCAAGCAAAAGGGTTCAGTTGTGAAGCACATTGATAACTTTCAATGATTGAATATAAAGGTAACAATTATTCCAGATGAGCACCCGATTAATGTATTCATAGAAAATTTAAAGGAAAACATTCAAGATGAGGTTCTCCTTTGGGAACCCAAATCATTGGAGAATCCGTTCAGGGTGGTGAGAAATGTTGAAAGTAAAAATATGTTTATGGCTACTTGATCCAGATTATTTTCGGCACAAAATTAGATTGGAGATATAATAAAGAAATGCACAGAGATATTAGAGATATTCAATAATATAACAGAAATGTATCAGAGATGCAACCATAAACAAATATATACAGTAATACACAATTTCTATTAATGAAAGAAATGTACAGAGATTGTAAAAAATAGAGTGAAAGACTCGCTAGAATCTTGGCAGCTTATCTCTGAGAAGAGATGTGATGGCCACTAGCATTCGCAAAAATATGGTTACAATGAGGCTCTGAAGATGAAGTGCCACAAGTCACGTGGGTCCCGTTTGGGTAAGTGAGTACATCAACTTCTCGGGGTCGTAACTTTTGCATACGATCTCCATTTTAGGTGTGTGATAGCTCATTGGAAAGGTATTGTCGAGAATATATTTGTTTTGGGTGCTCAATTATTCCTTTGACTATAATTGAGGACATCTATCTCGAAAAACCTTCATTTAGGCCCTCAAAATGGCCCCGTAAGTCAAAAAATGCTAAAAATAGTAAATAGCCAAAATTACTAGAAAATAGTTTTGAGCTAGTTAGAAAAGTTGGGTGGCCACCGATAGCCACCTGGATCACTACTAGAAGTACCACTCCGAACATCTATTGAGAGAATAATGTTCCTTCTTCTAAAAAACCTTAACCTACAAGGTGGACACCTCAACAATTGGAGGAAAGAAAAGAAAAAGGTTTATGCTTTAATTGTGACAACAAGTACAGTAAGGGACACAAGTGTGGTGAGAAGGAATTATTCCAGATAGATCGTGAAGAGAAAGAAGAACTAGAACAAGAACAAGAACCATCTCAAGATGAAAAAGTAGAAGAGATTTCTTTGGAAGAGTTGACTCCCATGATATGATGTAATGCATTGGATGGAATTAGCACTCCTTAAACCCTCAAGATCGAATGACATATCAAAAAGAAAGAGGTAATAGTCCTAATTGATTATGGTAGTATTCATAATTTCTTTCACTATATTTTATCCAAATCTCTCAATTGTTTTATATATCCAGCATCATAATTTCAAGTAATGATTGCAAATGGAGGAACTATCAATTGCTCAGGAAAATGCCATAAAATCAATATTACTATGGGGGAATGTGTATTGAATAATCCAATGATTTATATACCCATGTGTGGTGTTGATGTCGTATTAGGAGTCCAATGGTTACAATCATTGGGAACAATGGGTTTCAATTTTCAAGAACTTTTCATAAAATTTCCAATGGAAGGAAAGGAAATTGAGTTAAGGGGTATCACAGGGAAACCTAGTAAGGTGATAAGCTCTAAGGGCATGAAAAAATTATTGAAAAAGGGGCATCAAGGTATAATTGTACAACAATACTCACTAGATGTTCAAACATCTAAGTCATCTATTCCCCTAGATATCCAGGGGATCATTGATAAGCATTACAAAGTATTTGAAGATATTCTTAGGGGTCTTCCAAACACTCAAAATCATGATCATTCTATTCACATAATTCCTAGGAGTGTTACTCCTAACATCATGCATTATATATACCCTTATGCCCAAAAGAGTTAAATTAAGCATATGGATGAATAAATGTTAGAGGATGGCATTATTAGACCTAGCCAAAGTTCTTATTCTGCATCGTTGGTCATGGTACTCAAGAAAGAGGTCTCATGGCATATGTGTCCAGATTATAGAGAGCTCAAAAAGATCACTATTAAACATAATTTTTCCATTCCTTTAATTGATGAATTGTTGGATGAACTGCATGGAGCAATCTACTTCACAAATTTGGATCTTTGTTCAGGGTATCATCGGATTAGAATGAAGGAAGTATATATCCCAAAAATAACATTCCAAACTCATAAAGGCCATTATGTATATTTGGTCATGACTTTTGGACTTACAAATGCACCTTCCACGTTCCAAGGGTTGATGAATTCCATTTTCAATCCCTTCCTTCGAAAGTTTTTATCAATATTTTTTTATGATATAATAATCTATAACAAGGCTTGGGAAGATCATGTTCTACATGTAGACAAGGTGCTAAAACTACTAAAGGAGAAACAACTATATGCCAAACAATGCAAACGTTTCTTTGGGGCAAAGGAGTTAGAGTATTTGGGTCATATTGTATCTCATGAAGGTGTCAAGGTAGATCCTACCAAGATTAATGACATTATGGACTGGTCGATTCCCAAAACATTGAAGAATATTAGAGGATTTTTGGCTTTGATAGGTTACTACCGCAAGTTTGTTTGGAAATATGGAAGAATAACATCACCTTTAATGATTTTAACTAAGAAGGATGCATTTTCATGGATTTAAAAAGAAACTCAATCTTTTGGACAACTTAAAAAGATGATGTGCAAAGCTCCTGTCTTGACCACACCAGACTTCACAAAAACCTTTATTGTGGAATTTGATGCCTCGAGAAATGACATTAGTGTTGTTCTAATGCAAGAAGGAATTCCCCTTTCTTTTGAAAGTTGAACGCTCAAGGGAAAGTACTTACACAAACCTATTTATCAAAAGGAAATGATGGAAATACTACATGCATTGAAGAAATAGTGCTCTTACCTAATAGGTAAGGTTAAAACAGATCATGATAGTCTTAAATACCTCTTTGAACAAAAACTGTCTTCAGAATAAGAACAAAAACTATCTTCAGAAGAAAAATGTCTGACCAAGATGTTGGGTTATGGTTTTGAAATAATTTGCAAAAAAGGGAAGAAAAATGTTGTGTCAAATGCACTTTGAAGCAATGATGAAGATGTTTAGGCCTTTATGTATGCTATCTCAATCATCCAACCCGGTTGGATAATAGAAGTGAGGTATGAATCGAATAATGACAAAAACGTGTGGATTCTCATTCAAAGGTTGCAGCAGGATTCCAGTGCATCAAATGCATTTACATGGAAAAATGATTCATTATGGTACACAGATCGATTACATTTATGGAAGAAATACCAAATCAAACAAAAGATACTCCTAGAATTGCACACCTCTTCGGTAGGAGGGCACTCTGTATTTTTGAAAACCTACCATAGGGTAAAAAAGGATTTTTTGGGGGATGGCCTTAAAACTGATGTTTAATGTTTTGTGGCAGAATGTTTGGTTTGCCAACAAAATTAGATGGAAAAAAGTAACACCCCAAGTGTTTTACAACCATTAGCCATCTCAAGTCAGCGTTGGGAGGAGGTTTGCATGAATTTAAGCATAGGGTTACCGAATTCTGAATGAAAGAATGTCATCATGGTGCTTGTTGATAAACTGACCAAGTACAAACACTTTTGTGCACTCCATCATCCTTTCAAATCCAGTACAATTTCCACCGCATTCATGGAGACAATTCAAAAGCTACATGGAAGCCTAAAGATTATTGTAAGTGAGAGAGATCCCATATTCACTAGACATTTTTGGACAAAATTATTTTCTTGTTTGGGTACTAAATTGGCTCATAGCTCATATTTTAAAATTTTATTATTTTTCTAATTTTGATGTTGATAATACAATTTGTATTTTAAGAATTATTTTTAAGATATATTTTCTATTTTAATTTTTTTTTACAAACCCATTTTGTCCACCAAATAAATTGTAAAATACCATTGTATATTCAAATTGTAAAATACCATTGTATATTCATCTTAACTTATGTATGATGTTGATGGGATTGAATCTTTTGAAGTGTAAACCTTTCCTCAAGTTCTCAATATTTTTTTAAATGTCACTTGTCAACTCTATACTAAGCAATGAAATAATTACATAGCTCCCTCATATTGGAAATTAGAAAGTGGTTATGGATGTATTACTATTTTTTTAACTTCCAATTACTTGATCTTTCTCTCTCTATATAAAGTTCATATAAAATTATGTTATTTAAGGTGGACATTGAAATATTTTTTGTTACTAATGTTTTTTTAGCATACCTAGTGTCAACTCTATGTTAAGCATGGAAGAAATTACACATCTCCCTTCTTGAATTTTGTTGATTTGAAGAACACTTTTAATCTTAAAGCTATTTACTCTTATAATTCACATATCATTTTTATTTTTATTTTATTTCATTATTTTTCTAATTTTGATGTTGATAATATAATTAGTGTTTTAAGAAGTATTTTTAGGATATATTTTTTGTTTCAATTTTTTTTTTCTAAAAACCCATTCTCTCCCCATGAAAATTTGTAAAATACCATAGTATATCCATCTTAATTTGAGATCTATCATAAGTTGAAGGAGATTGAATCTATTGAAGGGTAAACATGTCTTCAAATTTTTCACTCTAAAATATCTTTTCATAATGAACAACACACATAACATTGATAATTTTCTTACTTTCATTTCCCCTCTCTCTCTCTCTCTCTCTCTCTCTATATATATATATATATATATTGAGTTTAATGGTTAACATGTGTTTCCTCTTAAAAAATCATAAGTTCAAATTCACATAGGAGTAGGGTATATATATGTTAGTAGATTTTAGTAGTTAAATCAAAGAGGATCTCTTATCTCATAAACAAAAAAATTCTTATACACTCATTTAATATAAATGATATTTGTAAAGTAAAAAAATAAAAAAATAATGTTAGCCCTGGCACAAGTTGCGACCACCAACTTAACTATCGTGACTGTTGTACCTGTACATATAGATCCAAAAATATCGAATTGCCCATTGAAATGGGAATATAATGTTAGCGTATATTCTATGTATCGCCAAAGAAGTGAAGATAATATTGTAGTTTTGAAAGAGACTGTAGAATTCATAATTATTTTTATTTGCTGAAAATAATTTTCTAGCAATTGAATTCCATGTCATGCTGAACAGCCTCTAAACTCTCCTGATATATTTCGAACTTTTCTCAACTATGTTGTTGTGTGGCTCCTTTTCTCCTACCTGAAAACATGGAATGCAACACTAATGTCGTTCAAGTGAAGATGAATGAAGATAGTTGGGTTACTCAAGTTAGGGAATGTCTAGATGTACTAGCACAGCAGTAAAATAGCTGCTGGTGAATGCCGAAAGGTTGAGAAGATGAAATGAATCTTTAAAAGAATATATTAAATTTTATTATCTATTAACAAATAAACTGTTGGGCTTCATTTATCTGGTGTTAATATTTTAATTTCTGTTAATCACTTACGTGGCAATCAGTTAGCTATCAAAGTAATTTTTAAATATGATTAGGTAAATGTAAAAAAGTAAACACATAAACTGATGTCTTTATAATAGCGAGAAAGTTAATGATTGAAATCACAGCCATTTATTTTATGTGACAACTAAGAATATTCCAGCCATATTTAATCCTGTCCATAGAAAACTTATTAAGCACTAAACCCCTATTAAATCTGTCCATTGTCAATAGGTGTACGCCTTTAGACGTAACTAGAAGAAGAAAAACAGAAAAAAAATCAAAAGGTGAAAGAATGGCGTGCGTCGGTGTTTAATGTGCCCAAAGAGTTAATGGCAAACAAGCCGGAAGCCTACATTCCACAGTCGGTTTCCATTGGCCCCTTCCACCACTGAAGATCTGAAATCTATGATATGGAGCGCTACAAATTGGCAGCTACTTACTGATTTCACAAAAGAATTAATGGACCAGGCAAGTTTCAGTCTGTTGTTGTAGAGGAGTTTAAAAAATACGACTGGCAAATCCGGATCTGCTATCACAAGCTCATCGATTATAAGGAAGAAAGCTTGGCGTGGATCCTGCCCCTGGACGCCGTCTTCCTTCTCGAGTGCCTGCAGTTTTATGTCAGACACGCTGACCAAAGCTCCCATGCCGACGACCAGCAGTTGGGGCCAGTCTTTCATCCGACTGGCACTGGTGCTGAAGACAACTCCATTTTGAGAGATTTGATGATGCTCGAAAATCAATTGCCGCTATTTCTCATGAAAACGCTTTTGAAGTTGCAGTTGGGTTCTAAAGCCAAGGCAGAGGAGAAACTCTCTATCCTGCTGGTGTGCCAACAATTATCGCCTTTCGTCTTCAAGTTACCCGAGAATTCAAATCTCCTTATAGACGAGAGACGTCACATGCTGGAGGTGCTGTACTACAGTATCGTCCCTCTTTCCATCAATCAAAAGCCAATTCAACTTGAGGAAGAAAACGATGCTCCGTATTCAGCGGACATGTCAACAGTTACACCAATTCCAATTGAGGAAAAAAACGATGCGTTTGAGCCAGTGGGCATGTCAACCGTTACACAAGCCTGCAGTTTGCTGTGGAAAGTTCTCTCCTCGACTTCTCACGGACTCGGTTCGGCGAGGGCTGAACTGCAGGCTTGTGCAATTTCTGATGAAGTTACCCTTACTTCTTGCTCTGAGTGTGTTTAAGAGACTCTTGGCTCCTCTATTCAGTAAAAGTGCAAGAAAAATTGTGGAAGAATCATCCTCTGAGTTCATACGGCCCTCAAGGGATGAATGGGATATTCCATCTGTGGTCGATTTGTACTTTGCGGGAGTCAAATTCTCTCCTACTGATGGCGATCTCAGCACAATACAATTGGACAAGAAAACTGCCACTCTGTACCTCCCCAAAATAAAGTTCGACACCAACACAGAGGTAATCCTGAAAAATCTGGTTGCATTCGAAGCTTCTGCAGCGCCTGGTGCGTCTGTTTTCAGGCGATATGCAGATTTCATGAACGGTATACTCGACCGAAGAGAAGATGTGAAATTGTTGAGAGAGTGCGGAAATATTTGTAACCATCTCCAAAGTGACGGAGAGGTTGCGAGCCCATGGAACAGCTTGGGTAAGTGCGGTAGTCTCACAAATGTTGCATATTTAGACAAAATTATAAAGGATTTAAATGGATATTATAGTGGAAAATGGAAAGCTGTCGTGGTGCAGTTTGTGAATCGCTGTATATTTGGCTCGTGGAAATTCCTCTCGCTGCTAGCTGCAGTGATACATTTGATAGTCACCTGCTTGAAGACGTACTGTTCTGTCTATTATTGCTAACACTGGGTAAGGCAGTAGAGGTACGCACCGGAATATTGCCAGCAGTGGATATTGAAAATTGCAAGGAAGTACATTGCATAACTATTATTTCGATTATTTTTTATTTGTTCGTTCTCTATTGTCTATGGATTTATTTGGGCCTCGCCCGCAATCCTTACTGGTGGAGTAGGTTAAGTCGGTTGCTCGGTAGCGATCCTTCCTGGTTGAGTATGTTAAATCTGGTTGAGTATGTTAAATTGGTAGCAAAAAAAATTTTCAGTTAAAAAAATGTTGAGTATGTTAAATTGGTAGCAAAAAAATTTTTCAGTTAAAAAAATGGGTCTGAATCTGATTAGATTTTTAGGGGTAGTCTGAGTTTTGCATAAATCAAAGTTTCATGTATTTGAGAGCTTTGCTCCAGGGGTTTGGCCCATTTTTAACTGACCAAGATGCTCAGAAAATCTATCAAGGTTTTGGATTGACCCGAAACACAAATGGAAAAGACAGATTGCTCCCGACTTAGCCCACTTCCTTCCTGGTTAAAGAGCGCCTCGTGTAATATTTATTGTTGTTTTTTCATTCTCATAACTTTGTCTGTCAATTTGATGAAAATTTCAGATCAACCATAAATGACAAAGATTTGAATATCAAAGTTGTTTTAAGGCTGTAACTGTAATCATTCAAAAGAAAAAAGAGATTAAAGTATTAAAGTTTTTTACTTTTATATTTCTTTTTAATTTTTATTTATTGGAGGTATTTGAGATATAAAGATTCTTTCAAATTTTGCACTCTAAAAAAAGATTTGTACTTGGAGAGATTTGATCCTTTTGAAGCATAATAGAGAACTAGTGAAGATGGATTGACCATCAAAACTTTAGATCATTATTAATATGTTTATGTATATGTTTTAGATGAATCTTATGATTTGAAATTTACAAAGTATCATTTTTGGAATACTATAAGCAATAGTATCCCTATAATAAATAATAAATAGTAATGATCAATTTCAGCTTTTCATATGGATAATATGAACAAAACAATTGTCTCTTCTTATTTCCAATATTAATAGTTTCTTTCTCCAATCTCATATGTTTCTCATAATTCTATTTACATTTTATTGCATACTTTTATTTTAATGCATTGCATATGTATTCTATATATCTTAACATATATATAATATTATAATGGTTTTAGTGTGCAAATACGAATAGATGAATCATACTCAACCAAACAAATTAGTAAAATTCAAGTTATAATAGGTAATTTGAAATTATTTCCATTGTGTTATTGTTAAAGTGACTTGACTTGATAACTTACACTATTTGGGTGTTCAAAACACTATTTGGGTATTGAAATCAATGTACCTGATCAATTTACTTGGTATACTTTCTTTTGGTAATGCATTGAATAATTTTTCATTGTATTACCAGTGAAATCAATGCACCTTATTGTTTTGTGTTAAAATCAATACAAATACTTGATTAATTCTAAATCATTTTCCATTTTTATAATCACTAAATCAATTTGCATCATATTGTTTTACATTATATCATTACTGAACCAATGCAACTAATTTCTCTAAATCATATTTTTCATTATATCATCTCTAAAATAAACCAACCTTATTGTTTTGTGTTATATCATTGTTGAAATCAATGTAACTACTTAACATTGCAATTCTCTAATTGCTCTCGATCTTTTTTTATTATATCGTTATTGAAATAGATATCTTATTGTTTTGTGTTCATATCTTATTGTTTTGTGTTATAGCATTGCTGAAATCAATGTGACTACTCAATGATTGATATTACATTATTTCTTGGTTTCCATGATGAGAACATGTCAATAATACAAAACTTCGTTGGACTATGCCTAGGAATAAAATTCTATAAATAAATTATACTATAGAAAAATATATTATTACTTTGTATCTGCTCTTAGTCTTCTTAAACAATCTATCTATTGCACTAATTAGGGCACTTGGGGATGCCTTCCTTGGTCTTCTAGTTGTTGTAGAAAGGGTACAATTATTTTTTCCTAAATATCTCGAGAGGAACATAGAGACACTTTGCAAGGTACTTTTGATAAAAGAACATGCATGGATTTATGCAAGATGCTATTGAACACCGATATGAACACCTTCTTGGCATTCTACATTATTATTTAGTCACAATACAAACCTTTCCACCAATCTAAGTGTGGGCTTCTTAATAATTTTTTGTATTATATTTTTTTTTATATAAAACAACTATCCACCTTCCACATTCCAAGGGTTGATGAATACCATTTTCAATCCCTTCCTTTGAAAATTTTTATCAGTATTTTTTTATGATATAATAATCTATAACAAGTCTTGGGAGGATCATTTTCCACATGTAGACAAGGTGTTAAAACTACTAAAGGAGAAACAACTATATGCCAAACGATCCAAACGTTTCTTTGGGATAAAAGAGGTAGAGTATTTGGGTCATATTGTATCTCATGAAGGTGTCAAGGTAGATCCTAGCAAGATTAATGACATTATGGACTAGTCGATTCCCAAAACATAGAAGAATCTTAGAGGATTTTTGGGTTTGACAGGTAACTACCGCAAGTTTGTTTGGAAATATGGAAGAATAACATCACCTTTAATGATTTTAACTAAGAAGGATGCATTTTCATGGATTCCAAAAGAAACTCAATCTTTTGAACAACTTAAAAAGATGATGTGCAAAGCTCCTGTCTTGACCACACCAGACTTCACAAAAACCTTTATTGTGGAATGTGATGCCTTGAGAAATGACATTAGTGTTGTTCTAATGCAAGAAGGAATTCCCCTTTCTTTTGAAATTCGACCACTCAAGGGAAAGTACTTACACAAACCCATTTATCAGAAGGAAATGATGGAAATACTACATGCATTGAAGAAACGATGCCCTTACCTAATAGGTAGGCACTTCAAGGTCAAAACAGATCATGATAGTCTTAAATACTTCTTCGAACAAAAACTCTCTTCATAAGAAAAACAAAAATGTGTGACCAAGATGTTGGGTTATGGTTTTGAAATAATCTACAAAAAAGGGAAGAAAAATGTTGTGGCAGATGCACTCTCAAGCAATGATGAAGATCTTGAGGCCTTTCTCTTTGCTATCTCAATCATCCAACCCGATTGGATAATAGAAGCGAGGGATGAATCAAATAATGACAAAAACGTGTGGATTCTCACTCAAAGGTTGCAACAAGATTCCAGTGCATCAAATACATTTACATGGGAAAATGATTCATTATGGTACAAAGATCGATTACATTTATGGAAGAAATCCCAAATCAAACAAAGATACTCTTAGAATTGCACACCTCTTTGGTAGGAGGTCACTCTGTATTTTTGGAAACCTGCCATGGGGTCAAGAAGTATTTTTTTGGGGATGGCCTTAAAATTGATGTTTAACGTTTTGTGGCAGAATGTTTGGTTTTCAAACAAAATAAGATGGAAAAAATTAACACCCCGGGTCTTTTACAACCATTAGCCATCTCAAGTCAACGCTTGAGGAGGTTTGCATGTATTTAATCATAGGGTTAACAAATTCTGAAGAAAAGAATGTCATCATGGTGATTGTTGATAAACTGACCAAGTACAAACACTTTTGTGCACTCCATCATCCTTTCAAATCCAGTACAATTCCCACCGCATTCATGTAGACAATTCAAAAGCTACATAGAAGCCTAAAGATTATTGTAAGTGACAAAGATCCCATACTCACTAGACATTTTTGGACAAAGTTATTTTCTTGTTTGGGTACTAAATTGGCTCATAGTTCATATTTTTAAATTTTATTATTTTTCTAATTTTGATGTTGATAATACAATTTGTATTTTAAGAATTATTTTTAAGATATATTTTCTATTTTAATTTTTTTCTACAAACCCATTATGTCCAACAAATAAATTGTAAAATACCATTGTATATTCATCTTAACTTATCTATCATGTTGATGGGATTGAATCTTTTGAAGTGTAAACCTTTCCTCAAGTTCTTAATATTTTTTTAAATGTCACTTGTCAACTCCATACTAACCAATGAAATAATTACATAGCTCCCTCATATTGGAAATTAGAAAATGGTTATGGATGTATTACTATTTTTTTTACTTCCAATTACTTGATCTTTCTCTCTCTATATAAAGTTCATAAAAAATTATGTTATTTAAGGTGGACATTGAAATATTTTTTGTTACTAATGTTTTTTTAACATACCAAGTGTCAACTCTATGTTAAGCATGGAAGAAAGTACACATCTCCCTTTTTGAATTTTGTTCATTTGAAGAACACTTTTAATCTTAAAACTATTTACTCTTATAATTCACATATCATTTTTATTTTTATTTTATTTCATTATTTTTCTAATTTTGATGTTGATAATATAATTAGTGTTTTAAGAAGTATTTTTAAGATATATTTTTTATTTCAATTTTTTTTACTAAAAACCCATTCTCTCCCCCATGAAAATTTGTAAAATACCATAGTATATTCATCTTAATTTGAGATCTATCATAAGTTGAAGGAGATTGAATCTTTTGAAGGGTAAACATTTCTTCAAGCTTTTCACTCTAAAATATCTTCTCATAATGAACAACACACATAACATTGATAATTTTCTTACCTCCATTTCTTATATATATATATATATATATATATTGAGTTGAATGGTTAACATGTGTTTCCTCCTAAAAAATCACAAATTCAAATTCACATGGGAGTAGGGTATGTATATGTTAATAGATTTTAATAGTTAAATCAAAGAGGATCTCTTGTCTCATAAACAAAAAAATTCTTATACACTCATTTGATATAAATGATATTTGTAAAGTAAAACTAGCACAGCCACATAACATAACTGTGGCTGATCAACGCCGAAAGACTGATAAGATGAAAAGAATTCTTAAAAGAATATATTAAATTTTATTATTGATTAACAAATAAACGGTTGAGTTTAATTTATCTCGTGTTAATATTTTAATTTCTGTTAATCACTTAGGTGGCAATCAGTTAGCTATCAAAGTAATTTTTAAATATGATTAGGTAAATATAAAAAGGTAAACACATAAACGAATGTTTTTATAATAGCTAGGAAGTTAATCATTGAAATCACAACCATTTATTTTGTGTGATTACTAAAAATATTCCAGCCATATTTAATCCTGTCCATAAAAAACTTATTAAGCACTAAAACCCTATTAAATCTGCCCATTGTCAATAGGTATACACCTTTCAACGTAAAAATAAAAAGATAATGTTAGGGTGGCACAAGTTGCGACCACCAACTTAACTATCGTGACTGTTGTACGTGTACATATCGATTCAAAAATATCAAATTGCCCAAGGAAATGGGAATATAATGTTAGCGTATATTCTATATATCGCCAAAGAAGTGAAGATATATTCTAGTTTTGAAAGAGACTGTAGAATTCATAATTATTTTTATTTGTTGAAAATAATTTTCTACCAATTGAATTCCATGTCAGGCTGAACAACCTCTAAACTCTCCTGATATATTTCCAACTTTTCTTAACTATTTTGTTGTGTGGCTTCTTTTCTCCTACCTGAAAACATGGAATGCAACACTAATGCCGTTCAAGTGAATATGAATGAAGATAGTTGGGTTACTCAAGTTAAGGAATGTCTAGATGTACTAGAAGAAGAAGAAGAGCAGAAGGAAAAGCAAAAGGTGAAAGAATGGCGTGCGTCTGTGTTTAATGTGCCCAAAGAGTTAATGGCAGACAAGCCGGAAGTCTACATTCCGCAGTCGGTTTTCATTGGCCCCAATCACCACTGGAGATCTGAAATCTATGATATGGACCCTTACAAATTGGCAGCTGCTTACAGATTTCACAAAAGAATTAACGGACCAGGCAAGTTTCAGTCTGTTGTTGTAGAGGAGTTTAAAAAATACGACCGTCAAATCCGGAGCTGCTATCACAAGTTCATCGATTATAAGGAAGAAACTTTGGCGTGGATCCTGGCCCTGGACGCCGTCTTCCTTCTCGAGTGCCTGCAGTTTTAGATCAGACACGCTGACCAAAGCTCCCATGCCGACGACCAGCAGTTGGGGCCAGTCTTTCATCCTTTCATCCGACTGGCACTGGTGCCGACGACAACTCCATTTTGAGAGATTTGATGATGCTCGAAAATCAATTGCCACTATTTCTAATGAAAACGCTTTTGAAGCTGCAGTTGAGCTCTAAAGCCAAGGCAGAGGAGAGACTCTCTATCCTGCTGCACATGCTGGAGGTGCTGTACTACAGTATCGTCCCTCTTTCCATCAATCAAAAGCCAATTCAACTTGAGGAAGCAAACGATGCTCCGTATTCAGCGGACATGTCAACAGTTACTCCAATTCCAATTGAGGAAGAAAACGATGCGTTTGAGCCAGTGGACATGTCAACCGTTACACAAGCCTACAGTTTGCTGTGGAAAGTTCTCTCCTCGACTTCTCACGAACACGGTTCTGCCAGGGCTGAACTACAGGCTCTCAGTGTGTTTAAGAGACCATTGGCTCCTCTATTCAATAAAAGTGCAAGAAAAATTGTGGAAGAATCTTCCTCTGAGTTCATACGGCCCTCAAGAGACGAACTGGATATTCAATCTTTGGTCGATTTGTACTTTGCGGGAGTCAAATTCTCTACTATTGATGGCGATCTCACCGCAATACAATTTGACAAGAAAATTGCCACTCCTTACCTCCCCAAAATAATGTTCGACACCAACACAGAGGTAATCCTGAGAAATCTGGTTGCATTCGAAGCTTCTGCAGCGCCTGGTGTTAGACGAATAAGTTGAGCTCGCGATTTTTCCACGATTTGCTCCACGATTTTCTGCATGATTGTTTAGTTAACTGCACGCGTTTTGGTTTCTTGTTTTCATCACCAGTTAGACTGTGAGCTGCTTCTTCATATGTTTCTGGTTGATATGTTATGAATGCATAAAGTGCATCCAAATCTAATGGCTGAGTATGCTCATACAAATCACGGAGACTTCTTGTCTTTTGCCTTTGCATGGAGGCACTGGTTTGATCTGAATCACTAGTCGGATCTTGT